>JASANF010000746.1:0-38129 GCA_030248245.1 Trissonchulus sp. WLG1_4
TACTGCCAGTTGTGATGGAGATGACTACCCCTCTCTAGCAATGTGTATTTTTACGTCTCCAATTGACTAAACTCGGCCTAAAAATCAGAAGTTTCTCACACTCACGCTGCCGCCCCCAGACCCCTATAAGCTTGTAACTATGTGACTTAGTGATTTGAACTTGAGTTTTAGCTCTGATGTTTTCGGCCGGTCGGCCGGTCAAATATGTTTGCATGTGCATGTGCTGTTATTTCGCAAATTTTTGTGTTAAAATAGCAAAAAAGTTAATTTTCACCCATTACAAAAAATCGAAAAGTCATTCCCCCTAAAGATTTTTTCCTGGTTACAACGTG
Organism: Trissonchulus sp. WLG1_4; assembly: GCA_030248245.1. Taxonomy (NCBI): domain Eukaryota; kingdom Metazoa; phylum Nematoda; class Enoplea; order Enoplida; family Ironidae; genus Trissonchulus; species Trissonchulus sp. WLG1_4. The sequence continues at coordinate 333 of JASANF010000746.1, forward strand.
GCTGATTTACGCCTAAATTACAGGGGTCGGGGGGACGGGCGGTAATCCCCGGACGCTACAGACATTTACGGCGTCGTACCTTCTACAAAGTGCAATCTTTTCCAAATTTGTCTATTTTTTGGGTGTATATATTCTTGTATATGTATATATATTCTTGACAATTTTGCAAGGTTTGACTAAAAGGGGGAGGTTCGGACGGACACCCTGAAGGCCTGATCAACCAGCTCCCCCTGACTCCTGACACCTGTCCTTGGCACCGCAGTCAAAATGCCATACTGGTCAATTTGACCAAATGTTTTACTTTTTATCAATGTTGATGAAATTTTTTTGTGAGATCACCAAAAACGGGACCAGTCAGTGGCCAGTGGTCGTATGAGTGTGTAAAGACATACATATGTATAGAAATGGGGCGTGACTGTTGAAACTTTAAAAAAATGCTGTTTCGAAAAAAATTGAAAATTTTTTCACAGTTGTCAACATTTTTTACTAATTGAATTTTTTTGTAAAACACTGCCTCCGGCTCCGGCTCCGGCTCCGGCATTTTGTATCCGGCTCCGGCTCCGGCAAAATTTTACCTCCGGTCGTTCGCTAGATGTGGTCCTAGAAGATGTATAAAAGATATACTGTTGTGGGGCACGGTGTGTCCCACACACGTACAGTACAGCTCAAAATTAACATCATATGATTCCGGAGTCAGCGTCACTGACTTCATTTTGCAGTCAGTGACTGCAGTCAAACTATTGACGTCACAGGTCCAACTTACTTCCGGTAGTTTTGATATTCCCTAACTGACTCCGGAGTCGGAGTCACTGACTGCGGAATCAGCATCACATTAGTCATCACCACTTTTCAAATGGCTTACATGAGCATACGGATATACATAAATGTGTAGGTATGAGTGTAGCATATTTTGTGTTAGTGATGACTAAGGTGATGCTGATTCCGCAGTCACTGACTCTGACTCCGGAGTCAGTTAATGAAAATCAAAACTACCGGAAGTAACATTGGACCTGTGACGTCAATAGGTTGACTGCAGTCACTAACTGCAAAATGAAGTCAGTGACGCTGACTGCGGAATCATATGATGTTAATTTTGAGCTGTACTGTATTAGGGAAGATCATTGTGGGTCACGTGTCCCACAATGCCGCCAACGTATATATAAAGTCCGCTGCTTAATACTTTTAATTCGAATGTATTCTGTTAGCATTAGTATGCTAACAATACCATGTACAATGCCTGGACATCGCAGAATCTTTACGTGATGATTTACGGTTGAAAATTAATGTACAGGTGCTAAAATAGCTGAAAGTGGCAGCTGGTCCTATTAAGATAATGTGTAGGTACATACATATGTGGATCTCAGTTTATCAGTTTTTTGTTTATTTATTTACTATTTTATTTCACTTTTTTGGAGCGAATTCGCATGCTTCCATTGTATGTGTAAATGAAACTCTTCGAATGCATTTGATTGATGGACAGTTACTGTAAAAAAGAAGTCAACTTTGTGGCTGTATTGTTGAGTTTGCAAGGGCTCACGGGAAATTTGCTAAAAGCATAATTCCAGAAAAATACTCTTACAATAATACTGTTTGAAGGTTGCTTCAGTGTGAATGCACAACTTAGAAATAAGCACTTCACAGAATTACATTTTATTTATTTTACACCTCTTCTAGTCGAATTAAACCGGGCGTCAAACTTGAATCTTTTGTAAGAAGCGAATTTGACGGTCAGCAGTTGGTTGAACATTTTACAGAATCGAATTATAATCCAAACTTAATGCATTTATTTAAAATGGTATTTAGACTGGTAAAAGTGCGGTTGAAATTTTATTTTCCTACACAACTTAACATTTGAAAGTCACTATTAAGGATTTGAAAATCCAAAAAAGGAAAATACAGCTTTACAAACATGAAATACAGTACGACACAAAATGATTACGGTAGAAAAATTAGAATTCCAGGTTAAGAATGCGCGCGACTATATTTGCTTTTTGTCGCATCTGTTGGTCGATGTTTTTGTGATTTTTTGAAAAGCTAGTAGTTGTAAATTCACGTAAATATGTGACTGCAAAAAAGTAATTGCCATTTAAAATATGATGAGCATATCGCAAGCGCAACAAATCGTAAATAGAGATTTCGGCAATTACATGAGCGCGTCAGTCGTCACTCGTCACTCGTCCGTCAGTCGTCACTACCATTAAGTTACTGTCTTTTCATTGTGACATGTATCACCAAATAATACGCCATACCCATTTGATTGCAACAAAGCTACATATACATATGTAACTATGTAAGAGCCTCATGTTAATTGAATGTATAATTTACATATACACATATCACACGGTGTAATTGGCTGAATCTATAGCACTAAATTTCCCGTCTAATACAAAGATTTACAATTCCTTAAACAACAGTTCACGGATCTGTTCACGAGAATAAACTGGTCAAATTTTATGGCCCCGGATTCGGTAGTTCATCATGTAGTTTTCCAAATAATCCTCTGGGCCCGGTTTCATAAACAATTAATTGCGATTCATTAGTAACACTGGTGCAACATAGAAAATCGAGTAAAACTTGACCTTTACACAATATTTCTGCTGGAAATTTTAATGACAGATAGCCAATATGTTACACCACATGTGGTTCAAATCTCACAATAATCAAGTTATCCACTGAAATCTATAGCTAACTTGAAGTCATTCATTAGTTGCAAATATTAGTGAATTTTTTAGAACCACTAATATTTACTAATATTTGGGACTAATGAATGACATTGACTTAGCTAGACTTTTGTCTGCATGAAGCAAATGTAACAAAAGTTTACACACACAATATCTAACATATTGGCAATATGTCGTGAAAATTTCCAACAGAAGGATTAAGTTAACGCAAAGTTATAACTTATTTTCTAGGTTATATCAGTGTTACTAATGAATCGCAACTGATCTTTTATGAAACCGGGCCCTGGTCACAATTACTGTCAGTCTCTCACTAATAAGTGATACTGTGATAATGGCCAATGCACTTGAGCATGCAGAAAGCGAATATGTATGTAGCACAATTAGTGCTCTTGCAAAACTGTAAACTGGCATTTCCTGTTATAGGGTTCTACAACTGGACTGAACATAATGTATCAAAAAACGCGCAGCATTGCTGATTAATTTTAATCGATTAATTTTGCCCCAAGAATACTAATCAGCCTTAAATTTGACAAATTGTGATGTTTTGTTTTGTCTTGACTGCTACTCTAGCTGTCAGTATAGTTGCTTACAACGATTCAAGAATCGAAGATGATGCAATAAAATCTAACTGTCGTAGCGCCGATGAAATACTCGATGAGTTACTCAAGCAATATCACCGAATCAATATACCTGCACGAGGTCAGTTAGGAAGTGGAGGCGCTTGGGGAGTAAACGTATCTATTTATTTAATCTTAATTATTTATTTATTATTAATCCGAATGTTGGTACCTCGATTACTTGCGACCCAAATTGCACGACAACGGCAGATCCCACTCACTAGGACAGTTTCTTTTCTCAATGGTTTTAGTGATGTAATAGTTGACTGCATAGTGATTTTTACGCGGCTTCCGGATAAACTTTTTTCTGATTCTCTGAATGTTACTTTGAGTGGTCGAATTTGTGTAGGATATACCTAGCACGATGTAACGTGAAGCGCCAAGTGCATGAACGAGTGCGCACAGTGTATGATACATATAAATAGTGTCAATGAACACTAGGAGGATACATAGATAGGTAGGTACTAGGTACATCGCTGTACTGTCATCCATCATGTAACTTGAAAGTGCTACAGAATGCAAAATATACAGCTAATGGTCGTAATCGAACCACCAATACTGTAATCGGGAATGAGATGCCTAATAAATGCACAGCGCACTGCGCTAAAGCGAACCGGACTAGCAGATCTATGTAATGTAGTCAGTCACTAACACACAGACTTTCAACATAACGAATCAAGCGTATAAAAGTAGGTACGTCAACAAAAAATGTTGTATGCTGCATTGTTTTTGTATGATGTACATATAAATAAATAAACAAATAATTATATCAATAAATAAATAAATAAATATATTCAGAGGTAAAGCAAATTAAATTGACATAAAACACTTGAATCGAAATGACAGGGATTGGCGAAATTGTTCTTAGGATTTTAGACACGGTGTCTGAGATTGACGCTGAGATAACCAAACTGGTGGATGTTTCGGCAGAGCAAGAGGATGTTGGCCTTGAAATGTATTTAAACGAGAAGTGGATTGACCAAAGTACGCATTCCCTCATCGTACATTTGCTTTTATGCTGTGAATTGTAAGCATGGTCGGCAAAAGCAAACTTTCTGCTGAAAACAAGCACTTCTGTTGACGAGCGTAAAACTTTGTTGGACATGAAGAAAGTGAGTATTATTTTACCCTATAGATAAAATTAAGCGCGGCAGCCACGTGAATTTTTTTGTCAGCAGTTGTATTTTCGGATTCAACTTTATTCGAGATATGTAACAGGATATCAAACATGTTCAGTTAGATTGAGTTTGAAAGCTCAAGACTATACATGGGCGTGCGAGGCCAAGGATTCATTAAAAAATTTTTGACCCGACCCGAGATATTTAGGTTTAACACGACCCGATCCGACCAGACTTCTTGTGAAGCTGCTATATCTTGTCACTTTTTTGTTTTCAGTTTTTCGGTATACATATTAACATACGATAGGTAACTTTGGCCAAAAAGAACGATTTAAAAGAACGGAAAAGGTGGTTATTATAGTATCACAGTAAAAATTAAGTACGTGTGAACTCAACGTTGGAATCGGCCGAGAAACTACGACTCTGCGAGTCCCATTCTCATTTTCATTGGGCCACGGCTGTTACACCAACAGCTATTACCAAAGAGCTGGTACCTGGGAGACAATCTACATCAGGGCAGGCACCCTTGTTTCTTATGTGAGTACCGACAGTCTAGCGAGTAACGACACCGTATCCATGGAGTATAGACTGCTGAGTTCCCGCAGGAACACAGTAACACACTTGGCTTAGAGACTGTAACTTAAGGTATTGGGCTATGGGCCTGGGCAGCTACGATATTATATATCCATTGCCTCTAGTCTAGAAATTAGTCTGCCACTGGCCTGGCCACTAACTTAAAAAACGTATTATTTCGAATATTAATTATTTATAAATTATTTGAGATGGCTTAATTTTTACATACAATATAACCGGGAGTGAGTGGGAACTTTTAACGTTAGGTATGTATCTGTGAAGAATCCTCACAGATCAGTGTGTTTGTGTTGTTTACACAACAGAGTATTTCGACAGCACAACCGGCTGTTTATCTCGATCTGAAGCGGAATTCGTCATTATCGTAAAAAATCTAAACTGTTCGCTTAACATTTTTCAGGACTTCAATTTCAGCATTTGAACGCTTGTGACTCACGCATCTTTTTTGACTTGAGGTTTTCAAAAAAAATTTGGAGCGCTCGATTGTCATTTTTCAACACCGTGAACTTTGTGGTGCCTTCCACACCCTACACCAACTATTTGGGCATCATGCATCCCAATGGCACGATTATTACCAACACTCGTGTTCAGATGACAGGTTTTTGGATTAATTTATATTGATTAAATGTAAAGCGTGCGTTATTTAGGTTAGGTTTTGTTAATGCTGAACTGGTTACCAGACATTACAGAAAAATATATGTAAAAATAAAAATATTGTAAAAAGTAGAAAACGGCTCTCTAGTGCCGACTGCTGAGTAAATTTTAAGAAGTAGGTAGAAGTAGAAGTAGAAGAAGAAGAGTACATAAGGACGAGTGACAATCCCTATTATGCCTGAAAGTTTGCATTCAATGCGGAGCGCAAAACAGGCCTTTTTGTGCGGTTCTCAGGGGGAACCCCCACTCATTTTGACTATATACAGTTTTGAGGAAGGGAGTTTCGCGCCCCCACTGTACAAGACATTAGAGATGTCACAGACGCATCGCCCATATGTAGGGCTGTTTTCAGTTACCGAATTCTTGATCAGTTCAGTTAATCAGTTAACTGATTAGCTGAACATTAAATCAGTTCAGTTATCAGTTAATTTTGCAAAAATTTAACCAGTTCAGTTACAGTTAAGTTAACTTAACTGTAACTGATAACTTTAACTGAAAATATTTTCAGTTATTTCTTTAAAATAATTGGTGACTTTTTCCGCTATCCTGATATATTTTGTGATCATGACTAAACCTTGACGTAGTTGGTACGACAATTTCAATAATAATTACTACTTAACTTAGTACTAATTTTTGTGTAATTGCTACTAAATTGATTATTCTACGCTAATTATTAAAACCAAAGACATTTCGTCAACATGGAATCAAAAAATTATTTGGATCCAAAAACTTCTGATGAGTAGTAAACTACAAATGACGTAAACTCCTGATTTCTGAAAGTATGATCGCAAAACAATAAATTACATAGAATAAACACTAAACAGTAAGAGTGACGGCAACTACCTACTAATGCCAAATTGCCAAGCCATAATATGAGTACTATTATAGTGAAGGCCGTGTATATAACCTTTAATGAACCGGCTGGTCCGGGCCTAAAATTGCTCTTAACAGACCGGGCCGGTTGGATCAAGTTAGACAAAAGCAGTGCAGATCGAAGTGGGTATGTTACCTGCACTTCCGGCTTCCAGGTTCCAAAGCTATTTGACATTACACAGACTTAGTCACAAACACTACCGTCCAGTGTTCTAACATTGACTTAATTCGACCTTCCCAAAATATCAGGTAAATGTGTCCATGCACCGATTTGGTAAACTCTATACAAACCAAGTAAAACACTTGTTGCGCTGTTTTGCAACAGGAAAAAAGAATTCTATTGTGTGCGTGAATAAACAAGAAGGCACGTAAATACTGACTTTTCGAATGTTCCTACAACTGAACTGAATATTTGATTTTAAGTTATGGGTTAAAACTGAAATCAGAAGCAGTTTCGACGCATAACTGATTATGATTTTCAGTTATCGCATGTAACTGAAAATAATATTAGTTAACTAATTTAATCAGTTTTTCACGACCGAAGCAGTTCAGTTACAGTTAAGTTAACTGCTTCTGAGAATTGTGCAGTTAAGTTATCAGTTTTTAACTGCTTTTCAAAATCAGTGCAGTTAAGTTATCAGTTATCATCAGTTAACTGAAACTGCTTAACTTTAACTGAAAATGAATCAGTTAGCAGTTAACTGAAAACATCCGTACCCATATGCAGTTTCTTTAATGTCTTGAATTGAGGATGGGTACCCCCCTCAGTTCAGTACTATGTCTTGAAATGAAGGGAGAGGTGACCTGCCTAGTGCCTAGTGCCTAGTGTCTTGATCTGAGGGGGCAATGAGGCCCGAGGGTAAAATGGGCTATTTTGCGCTCAACGCAAGCTTCTAGAAATTAGTAGGGAGAGAGTGTCATACTCTTCCTTAAGACAGGTATAATCAAGAGTGCGTATGACATAAATACGTTAATTTGCAAAACCCTTCCTTCTTCTTTAGCAGGAATAAAAATATTGGATTTATATTTTGCCACCGTTATCGTTTAAAAAAGTTCGTGCGTTGCAATCAGAGATGCACCGGAACAATCGGCTGTGGCGCGCGGCGGTGGTCCCGCTTAACCTGCTCACCGCTTAACTTCACACTTGTTCTTTTGTAATTTTACATAACATCAAGAGTACATGCATACAAGCATAGATCATAAGTATATTAATGTTTAGCTCCGTGTCTTTTCGATCTGGCTCGATATCCATTCGATTCTGTCCATTGCTCGCTACGCATCGGCAGTTACGCATACACTACGGAGGAAATCAAAATAAATTTTGTACCCGGCATTCCCTACTGGAGTGACGAAGCCATACGACTGCAAGGATACACTTTGTACAACATCACTACATTCATGGAAGTTGTTGTATGTTAAGGTTCTTATATTTTCCATGATGACTGCATGTATGTTGGATTCATTGTCGTTATGAATGGTTGTGTGTAACAAATGTGACTTCGAGCTCTGTTTGGGCCTGTAGCTGGCTCGGGTCACGATGTACCCAGCCGATAGAAGGAATAGACATGGGGCAATCGATAAGAAGAATATTAGCTGACAGACTGAAGGAGTTACGTATAGAGTAGGCTTACTGCTTACAGTCATTTTCAAATGAAAATGGATTTGGCCGACGCCATTTCATCATCCGACGCGTCGGATGACATCATCCGACGCGTCGGATGACATCATCCGACGCGTCGGATGACATCATCCGTCGCGTCGGATGACATCATCCGACGCGTCGGGTTTCATCACCGAGGCCGTCGGATGACATCATCCGACGGGCCTGGCTGGGCGTCGCATTTCATCATAGAGTTAGAAATTGGAGAGCTTGCAGGAAAAATTTATGAGGGTGACTCCTCAACTAGTTATGTACAATTTTTTACAGATTATTTTTATATGTTTATTAATAGATGTTTACTTGAAATATAAGATAATTTTACCTACTGAATTCTTATTTTTAGTTAAAGAAGCTAAACAATAAAATTATGTAGTATTCATAATTTTCACTGAAAGAGCCACCACTATTCAAAACTTTAGGCCTGACCTTTGACAGCTAATTAATTACTGGCTGGCAAAACTCTAGGCGTCGGATTGCATAACCGAGGGCGCCAGATGACATTACCCGACGCGTCGGATGACATCACCCGACGCGTCGGGTGACATCATCCGACGCGTCGGATGACATCATCCGACGCGTCCGGTTTCATCACTAATCCCGACGCCTAGAATCCTTTTTCATTTGAAACCGACTGTACGTATGACATTTTTCCCTATTCTAGCTAATTGGCCGGAACGATACTCCGGTCGAAACAGCCCTTTTACGTTTTTATTTCAGGGGATGTGCGTAAGCGTACCTTTCCGCAAATCAAGACATGTTTTGATTCCAGGGGGGAGGATCCCTTCCTCCTTTCAACACACTGCCAGCTTAAAATCCGTTGTCTTTGGATTTTAGGGGTGCACCCTGCTCGTTTCAAGACATCGCCAATCTCAGATTGAGTGGTCTTGTCTTACTGTAGTAATAATTACTGACATTGGGTCTTCTTTCACATTTTTTGACGATTTCTAACCCGACACAGCCGATTTGGCACTGGCAGTCTGTTTGTGTATTGGGATTTGAGGGGATCTCCTGGAATGTCTTGATTTCAGGGGGAAAAGCAATATTTCGGGCGGAGAATCGTTCCGGCTGATAAGCTGGAATAGGGGAGAGTGGATAATAACATAACAGGAGTTCTTTCCTGTTATGTACTCTTAGTATAAGGCACTTTATAAACGGAGCTAGTTTCACTACATTAATGCAACTTGATTTATATGCCGCGCCATATTATGTGACACAATAAGATACATACATATGATACATACATACATACTAGGGCAAAAAAGTTAAACTTTAACTTTAACTGAAATTAAAAAAGTTAGAAGTCTTACTTTAACTTTAACTTTAACTCCAAAAAAAGTTAGAGGTCTTACTTTAACTGTAACTAAAACAACCTTACTTTAACTTTAAATTAAACTTATTTTAAAAAAAGTTATATAAAAGTCATTGATTTTTGTCTTACTTTAACTTTAACTTAAATTGACGCCTGAGCCTTACTTTAACTCTGTAACTTTAACTTAAATTGAAGCAATGGCCTTTACTTTAACTTTAACTTTAACTTAAATGAAAATGGTCTGACTTTTTTGCCCTAACATACATGCATACATACATACATACCTAATGTTACATATACAATAATCTATGGTCAGGTACAGTAAAATAAATTATTCTGTTGTATCTGTGTTGTGCTTTAGAAGTATCCCGGCTACGGCGATTGGGAAGAAATTGTGATCAGTATAAAATTTAAGCGTCTGTATGGGTGGCACATTCTCTATGTTTACGTTCCGTGCTTCCTGACAGTGTTTTCGACGTGGGCGGGATTCTGTCTCGGCGATATGATTGAAGCACGAGTGACTCTGATTGTCACTTCCCTCGTCACAGCTGTCCTAATCCTTACCGAAGGCAACCAACGTCTAGCCAAAGTTTCATACATGAAAGGTAGTAAAATAGTTTTTCTCGCACAACATCACGCTGCTAGTGGATATCAGTCGATATTGGTAGTCTAGAGTCTGGAAGTTCTAATTTGACACCTACCGATGGAAGTTTTGACAGTTTTGTACAACTTTTTCAGTAAACGTAAGATTTCAAAGCTACACTACTGTGCGTAGAAAACATGTTTGACGGCGTACGACGAGCTCAGCTCCATCCTTCGCGAAAAGTGACCAAATTTCGCGAAAAGTGACAAACAAAAAATTTTCAACTTTTCATTTTTTTCCTGTTGTGCCACAGCACAACAGGTCTTTAATTTTGATTTTTTGTAAGATTACACTGGCTCGCTGGTTTTTGAATGTCAGTACGTGTGTTTAGTGCACACTTTGGAGTAGATGCGCGTCTGCAGCAAACTTTTGCAGCATATTGACCAGAACTGTATATTTGTGTGCGTTTGTTTGCCCCATGTGTCAGCAGCGTACTACAGCTGCTGTCACATAAATGCTGTCTTCAATCAGCGTTCTAATTGATTCCTATTGCCAAGAGTACATAATAGCGTCTCACTCTATATAGAAGAAGAGTGAGACACTCTCTAGCCTGCCTGTGATCTAGCACAGGCAGATGCGCTGGTCGTTTTCAGGCTACATGTTGACATTCTATGCAACATGTGACTAGCCAATCAGAAGCGAGCTTCTATTCTCTGATTGGCAGACGCCTGTGCACGTGCTCCAATCATAAAACGGGATAGGGATAAAGGTTAATACCTCATTATTTATTCATAGTCTGCTTGTAAAAACATTAAAAAAGGTTTGCAAATACCTTTGGGGATATTTTGGCAAACTTTCAGCGAAATTGATTGAGAAATTTTGAAGAAATTCAGAAAAGTTTATATCTCAAAAGTTTCTCAATCAATTTCGCTGAAAGTTTGCCAAAATATCCCTAGAGGTATTTGCAAACCTTTTTTAATGTTTCTGCAAGCAGACTATGAATAAATAATGCGTTATTAAGCTTTTATCCCTATCTTGATGCTTATCAACGCATCAGCGATTATATACTAAAGTGTGTTACGCAGGGAATCTACGCGCTGATTGGTCAGGCACATGTTGCATAGAATGTCAACATGTAGCCTGAAAACGACCAGCGCATCTGCCTGTGCTAGATCACAGGCAGGCTAGAGAGTGTCTCACTCTTCTTCTATATAGAGTGAGAAGCTATTATGTACTCTTGCTATTGCCAATAGCAATGAGCATAAAAGTTGACTTTTACTTGCAATGTTTGGCCGGCAGAAACCAAAACATACTTATGTTTTGCTGTTCTGCATATCTGTGTAATAGTTAATGTGTCGATTTGCGAAAAATTTCTTCACTAAAAGGAAGATAATTTAATGCTGGAAACGTTTTAGCTACACAACAGGTTTTAACTGACCTATGGTCAGTTTGCTTAAAAATTTATGCTTCATACTTCTGAAGATTTTGCAGCAGAATGGGCTTGTTGAAATGAAAATGTGTTTGGGAGGACTTTGAAGGAAAAATTTCCGTTCGTCACTTTCTGGCCAACCTTGGCCACTTTACGAACACGAACGTACGCCGACGAACAGGGAACTTTTTCGCAGAGTACTGTAAAAGTTCTTTTTTTGCAACCTATGAGCAAAATTGGCGACACTACCACCTTAAACTGGCTAACATTTTAAGTTCGCCAGATAATGACATAAAACTTATAATACCATCTATCAATTCACAGTTGACAGAATAGTAACCGTAAAGTCTACAAATGGGCAAGAAACCTGCCCTTGTGAAGAAACCTTGTGTGCAAGTGTGCAATATGTTTGATGCAGCAATCGATGTTTGGGTGATGACTTGTATCGTTTTCATCGTGGCTTCCATGATCGAAACTGCAGTCGTCCAATACGGCTACAGAAAGAGGAAACAGGAAAAGGTTATGTCATCAAACATCTCAAGAGTCAGTGACAAAACCACGGTCTCGATATTATGCAAAGGTCAGAATAGAAGTAGGGTTTTAAAGATTTGATTGTCAATTGTTTAAAACAACCCACGGGATCTATTTTCCTACGCTACTTGTATGATCTTTGTATTTCGCAAGTCCTAAGGTCAGGAGAAGTCTGTTGGTGCAAAAATTGTGCTAATTATAAATTCCAAATTCTGGACTGGGGTGGGAATAACGGAAAAACCCGATTAGGTAATCCTTTTCCGCACACTGATTAAAATCAAAATTGCACTATCTCACCTTAGTAAAACCTGTCGGCCTGATGTTTTACAGAATCAGCTACTTCAAGAGGATGCCTAAAGTACTGAGTGGAGCTACCCGGTCGTCGAGTAGCTAGGCGTGACAGTCTTGCCACACAGCTGTCCCTGTGACAAGGGCTCTGTTTGTGGTAACGAATCGAAACCCATCCAAGACTCAGTGCCTATTCCTTTACCAGATTAAACGGACTGGACATATTTTAGTCGGAGATTTAGGAATGGTAAATTGGGTTAAACGGACTAAACGAGTTAAAATAAGCCAGCGGCTTAATTTTAGTTTGACCCCATTTCAAAACTAACTGGATTAAACTAATTTAATTAACATGCATGCTTAACATTAGTGTGCATAGTTAAGTCCATTTAGTTCTATTAAAAAGCAGCGCGCTAAGAGTTAAGTCCGTTTAATCCGGAGTTTTTGGAAGGGCATTTTTAAGCTGAATTTTTATACCGTTTAGTCCGATTAAAATTAACCCATTAATCCGGTAAAAAAATAGGCCCTTAGTGCAATTTTGAACCTGTGTGCAAGTAAGGTTTTAGTTTACAAAAAAGAAGTTAGCAAAAATTCTACCTATGACACAGTCCTGTCTTTGAACAGTTGAAGTTTTTTCTGCCTAATCATTGCTGTTTATTGTTTGTCTTGCCTCGTTGATTTTCTAACCTGAGGTTTGTAGCATGGCTGCGAGTGCACTCAGATATTTGTATGCACGATGCGCTGGAAAGCTCCGAGTGTAAAGCACGAGTGCGCGCAGCGCACGAGTGCTTTGCACGAGGGCTTTCCAAGCAGAGTTGCATACTAATATCTGAGTGACAGTGCTAGCCATGCTACAACAGACTTGTCACATGGCCTTAACACAGGTGAAAAACAAAATATATTGGTAGCGGTAGGATTCGCACCCACGCACAACTGACTTCTAGTTTCAGAGTCAGCGCCTTAGACCACTCAGCTACGCTACCTTGGATGGCAAATGTTTAAATGACAACATTATTGAGTCAGAGAGTTAGAAGTTATTAAACAGAATAATAATAAATGACATTATTATTGAGACGGAACAACTAAGTAACTGGTGTTTATAAACAAGCCTAGGTATGTAACTAAAAGGAGACTACGACAGCCCTTCGCACTGTACGCACTTTAATTTTATCACAACTTGGGTTATAATTAACTGGTTCTGAAGCAGCCGTGGTCGAGTGGTTACGATGGACGACTACGGACCTTGATGATGTGCTGCTCGATGGTTCGATTCTTTGCGTTCTTTTTAAGGTTCTTTCTTACTTCTAGCAAGCGTGCGACAAATCTTTGAGTGCACGCTGCGTCGAATTCGCCTATGCTTACCGTGTGTTCAGAGAGTGCAACAAATCTCTGACTGCAGTCTTAGAAGTTAAGAGATTACAGGAGCCGCACATATCAGAGATTTGTAGCATGCCTAATTACGTAGAGGCCATGTGACAAATACTGATGGTCGATGGTCGCATTCATGGCATTTGCTTAACTGTTTTGTGGTTTTTTTTCCAGAATGTCATCAAAGTAATGTCATTCCTTGTCCAGAAAAACATTCAGCATCATCTCGTTTATGTTTTCGCCCTTTTGCTTTTTGTCAGAATCTTTACGAATGGCCCGAAAAGATTGACTTAGCAGCTTTAATCATATTTGCGATTGTTTTTGGAATTTTTTCTGCTTTTTATTGGACGTGGGTAGAATACTCAAACTATACCGAATAATACACGCAGTATTTTGGATCTTATACCTCGTGATTGTCGAAACAATAGACGTTCATCTGTGTTCGCCTTTTATTGATATGCACTTTGGTCTCGCTGTTCTGAGTGACAAAAGTGCCATTCGACAAAACTGATTCAAACAAAACAAAAGTATTTTTTTTGAAAGGAAGCAGAGGGCAGTCTGGACGCTAGTGAGTATTTTGAACGTTTTAAACCAACGAAACCAAAGAAACTAGTGTAAAAACATTAAAGTCCTCATCAAAACATATTTTTGGTGCAAGTTTCAATGTCAAAAAGTAAAGACTGTTGCATATTCAAGTGCATTTCTGTGACTAAAGTAAAAACTAACAAATTTGAATGGGCTGAAAATGGAGCATCCAGTTGCGCATTTTCTGAACGTAAGGGTCATATTCGTACATAGCAATTGTCTAAATTACAGACAATACAAAGAAAGACGGTCCAATGGTAGGGACAGGCAAGCCTATCCACGCTGGCACTACAACGACTCAGAAAGTCGTGAGCAAAAGTCGGCCACCTTATTATAAATCTCATCCGTCTAAATAACATACTCCTGACTGTAAAAATTACAGGCACCATTCAAACTCTCCATTTTGGCAACAGATGCAAAAATCTCGGTCTCACACTCTCACAGTCGGGACAAAACTTCGTACGGTAGTTCTCGCTTACCGAAACCTGTCAACTGAAAGACATGCCCTAAATTTCCTAGAAGCAGTGTATACCAATGCGGAACAAGACACCAACTGTCCAAACTTAACTGACATGACAAATCTTGAAAACGACATTCTTTTAACAGTGAACCAGCTACCTAACTGTGAAGGCTTATTTCATAATATGATCACACACGACATACAACTCAAATACACTGAAGAACTACACCAACTAACACTGACTGAGCTACCATTTTTGACGCAGAAATAGAGACCGCAGACCCGAACTCATAGATGAAAGTGACAGTAATTCTACAATTAATACTACTATTTCCTTAACTTCCACATCCTCATGTGAGGATATAAACTTAAATTTTGAATTTCATACTGAAAACAATATCATCATAAACCCTTCAAAACTTCACTTGGTTAGGCGAAAACTGCAGACAACAGAAATGCAAACAAACTACATAATGGGCCTAACTAGTTTCCATTTACTGAACAAGCAGCACACTTATGCAAAATGACATAGGTTTTTTGCAATAATATATACCATCAAACATCACATTAGCATAAACTTTACTTATTTGCCAACAGTTAAACTTAGGGCAGTAGCTTACAGGCAGTGTTTTGTTAGATCTTTTTTGTAGGTACGAGTTAAAGACCTGTCGCTGCAATCTTAGTTCACGTAAGCAGCAGTCTAAATGAACGCGATTTGTTTTGTTGTTTTCGGTAATTTATCGAATATGTGAGTGAGTCTACAGTAGGTACGTTTTTCTAGAATAGCCGGAAAATGTTTTTATTTATCTGGTTTCCTGAATTTTAATGAAGATTACCAAGGACCGCTAAGCCTGAAAATTAATCGTTTTAACTTACTTGTTTTTAACTTTCCAACGTCAAGTCAAGACGCTACATATCTTGCATACCGAATTTAGTATTTGCTTGAATGGCTAGATTTGTAGTTTTTGTGACGAACCGATTAGAAAATTTTGTAATTGTTTTGGCATCGAATTCCCATTCTAGACTCAATTAATTGAATCAAAAGTAACCCGGCGACCTGAGTAATCGAAACCCGAGACAGATTTAATCCGAGTGAGCCCGGTGACATACGGCCATAAGTAAACTCTTTCAAACTGACAGAGTTCCATTTACATTGTGCATGTATATAACGACCTACCTAATTTTTTTTTAAACTGATTCTATAACTACAATTTTTATAACCGAAACACAGAAATAAAAAAGCCAACTTTAAAGCTAAGTGAGATTAACTGGTACAATTTGGCACGGTAAAAACTTTAGCATGCGTGCCGTATCAGTAAATAACAACAGTCACTAAATTGGTTTTTAGACATTTTCGGTGGAATGCATAAAGGCAGTCTTAGCTCAGTCTTGCTAAACGCAGTCTAAGGGCAACGTTCTAACCTATGTAGTACGTGTAGACATTTAAACTTATTTGTTTATCATTAAAATTTTTCAAACTTTTTTTCTACAAATAGTTTCAACCATTGTTTTAACTTCACAAGAACTTCGCCTAGAATCGTCTGCAGTTACACCGCTTTGTACAAGTGAAATAGACTTTTTTGCATGGACTGAGGAATTTTTCAACAACATTTTTAATCACACTTGATATATGTAAATTCGTCAAGAAAATCTTATCAAATTTCTTAATTTTGTTATCAGTCAGACTTTCACTATCAACAGCAAATCTTTTTCCACGATTAGACCTTGACTTTTTCTTCCTCTTGCATTTTAAAGGATTGGGTTTCGAAGGGCAAGCAAGAGGTGTTTCGAAGGGCAAGCAGGGTTTCTAAGGGCAAGCAGGCTGTTTCGAAGAGCAAGCAGACTGATTTTAGCTAGATTTAATGAATTTTAGTGCGTTATTATTATCTATTTGAGTTAAGGGGGCGCTCCGGGAATCAAGGATTTGGGCCGTATTTTTTAAAAACAGCCAAAAAGACCTATCATTCTTGAAGGAAAGTTGCCCAAAATACTATTTCTGATGTTTTGACGTGCATATCTTCCTAGCAAAAAATTTGGAAAAAATTGGACAATTTACTGATTTTATTCGACTTTTACACAAATTCAACAAGTAAGCCAGTGCATCAACGCTTTTTGAGGTTTTGCAAACAGACGATACGTAAATTTTATTAGTCGTAATGAAAAATTAAAACAATTTTATTGCGTTCTGTGCAAAAAAATTGCACAAGAAACCATTTTCAGAAGCAGCAGACTCAAATATAGGCAGTGTGAATACAAAACCGATTTTTCGGCATTCGATTATAAAATGCTGGTAAAATATTTTTCTACAAAATTTTGCACAATTATAGCCTTAGGCTTTGCGCAGTTGAACAATATTTTAGTTTTTTAAAATGAAGCTTAGAAATTTTTTTATATGAATTTTATTGGTAAGATGTCGACATCGAAAACACATAATGACATTTTTTATCCAAACCTAATATTAATGTTGAAAACCAAAATAATGTTCAACTAGAGAAGCACATAAGCTACATTTTGGTATATAAAGTGTGACTATACGCAAAGTATAAGCAGAGTTATCGTTTGCCGAAAATTCACTCACGTTTGGTGCTCTGGAAGTCACGTGACATGATCACGTGATTTGAAATTTTGCCCCCAGTGTTCTTTTCTGCCATAGTACATGTATAGTGAAGTTTCACATTTGCCAATTCTTTTGCCGATTTTCGATGTAACCCCCGATTCCCGGAGCGCCCCCTTAACTCTAATTGAATTGGAACCAATGTTACAAACTTACATTTTTATTTGAACAACATAACATACCAACCAATTATACGAGTGAATAAAAAACAACAATAAATGTTTTAACCAAGCAAATTTTGCATGCAATCTAAATAAGCAATAATCTCCCTGTCCATTTCAGTAGGGTTTGATGAGGGACAAAAATGAGGGGCTTTCGGATGATTATTTTTATAATGGATGAAATTACCCAAGGTACCGAACTTAAATTTGACAGCGCGAGTAAATTTGTCGCGAAAGATCATAAATTTCAGTCTGACCTTTGACACTCACGCTTCCAATTATTTGTTCTGTATTGTGTAATGTGTAATGCACAGAATTTTGTTACAGTGTCAAAGTGTCAAAACTCATTAAACTGCATTTAGTAATTAATTGCTTGCCCTTCGAAACAGCCTGCTTGCCCTTCGAAACTGCTTGCCCGTCGAGACTTACCTTTTAGAGAGGATAACTTCTTTAGAGTAAAATCCACCTTATTTCCACTGTCAATTTTTCTGCTTTCAATACTCTGAAATAGTAAAAATGGTTCCGCCCGTACCCATGCCCTTGCCCAAACTAAAGACAAGAAGTTTGTTACCTCTCTATGGTCAAAGTTGGCGCCGGGATATAACAAAACGGGGAAAGCTCAATCTGACAAAAACTGTGTACTCCAACAACCAGATACTGGCAGACAGCAATTTGGAGACAGCGCAGCAATTGCTTGGGGGAGCCTGGCGGTGAGCATTCATTCGCTCGAGTTTCAATTGCTCGACTTTCATTTGCTCGACAAAAATTTAATAAATTTTCCAAACAGCCAATGTTTACATTAGTTTGCGATTTCTCGACTTTCGGATGATCGTCAGCCCTTTAATTGAACCCCTATTGTTTGTCTTTATAATCCTAGTTTCTTCGAATGCTCGACAAATTTAATGTTACAATACTCCATTCAACTGGTTAATTGCAAAAATTTACAATTGTTTTGCAAGCGAATATAACCACATTTGTCAAAGTATATACACTAGTATAGTACGTAAACATCTGTCTGTTATGCTTAATGAAGTCGCTCATTGTTTTCTTGTATTGTGTTGACCTTGAGGCTATTGTAATGTCTTTATAAGTGGCGGAGCTAGTGCTTGATTTTAGCGTGTAAAATTATAAAAATTTTGTGAAGAAAAGATATTGTAAATTATAGAAATTCAAGTCGCAAATTATCTCGAATTCATTCACACCTAAACATTTCTTTATAGCAGGTTAATTCGCTTGCAAGAGTTTTGATTTTTTTCAGTTAAACAGTGAATAAAGCATTGTCACGTTAAATTTGTCGAGCATTCGAAGACACTAGGATCATAAAGACAGACAATAGGGGTTCAATTAAAGGGCTGACGATCATGCGAAAGTCGACCAACCGCAAACTAATGTAAACATTGGCAGTTTTGGAAATTTATTAAAGTTTTTTCGAGCAAATGAAAGTCGAGCAGTTGAAAGTCGAGCGAAAGAAAGTACGCCAGCCTGGCTGGTCTAATGACCTCAATGAGTTTAAAACTTTGTGTGACATTAGGTCCGAATTCACATACTAAGTGTTATTCACATACTAACGCTAAAGCCTGGTTCATACTCGTCCCTAAGCGTTGTCCTTGTCCTTAAGCGTTGTCCTTGTCCCTGTCCCTAGGTGTCCTTGTCCCTGTGTCCTCATGCTTTGTCTCTGTCCTTAAGAAATGTCCCTAAGGTCTATAGGGAATGTCCTTGTCCCTGTCCTTAGAGGTGATTGATTCATACTCCTTGAGGACAAGGGAATAGTCTTTCTCACATGAACTAATGCTCAAACGTCATTGGATAAAATGCGTTTTGTTTAAAGTACCTTGAAAAAGTTATCAAACCTATTTGTAGGCTGAAAAAAAAGAAAAGACAAAATTTCGAATATGGGATTCGAACTCTGATACATAGTTTGAGGAGCAAAAATCTTAACCACTTGACTACCAGGTCATGTAAATTGCAGCTCTAAAACATCTTTATAAACTTTTAGTATATTTCAGGTTGGTATGAAAATTGAAAACCAAGTATTTTTCACGCAAAAATGTGTTAAATAGTCCAAAAATAAAGATGGAATAATTACCGCAACACAAGCCCACGACATTCTTTCACTAGTAGTCGAGTTCGTCCGTGATTGGCTGTTCTTGCTGTTACATGTAGTAACTGCCGTATTTTGATTGGCCGAGTTGCTTAGGGACAGGGAAAAAGTAGAACATTGCTCAACATTGCTTAGGGACATAGGGACAGTTCTTATGGCTGCTTAAGGACATTCCCTAAGCTGCTTAGGGACAAGTATGAATCAATCGCAGCTTAGGGACAAGGAAAAGGAAAAGGACACTTCGGAAGTATGAATTAATCTTTTATAAGGACAGGGACAAACCTTAAGGACAGGGACAGTCCTTACAAGTATGAACCGGGCTTAAGTGTTAGCGCTTAAGTATGTTTAGTATGTTGGAAGTTTAAGTATGTGAATAACACTCAGCGCTTATAAGCGCTAACACTAAGTGTAAACACTAAGTTTAAGCGTTTTTTTTTTTTTTATATCTGCCCATAAGGTGGTCGAGCACAGGGTGGTACACAGATTCACCTCTTCCTTGTTTTGAAACCATACCAGGCTACGAGTATGGCTCCAAAACAAGGGTATCCTAACTACATACAGTGTGTGGGTGTAGCATATGCTTTAAGTTAAATTTAGGGCAAAGTTTGGGGCCTCACACACCGATCCCGAAGGGTACAGTTGTGAGTACCCCGAAGTTTAAGCGTTAGTGTTAGGTTCAATTCATACTTTCATCTGTATGTCCGTTCAGCCTGCAGAATGACGTCCTTAGTAGCCTAGTGCAGTGGATCAGCCAGCGCCTGTGACGTCATTATGTCGTCAGTTTGTCGGCTGAACGCACATACGGCTGTAAGTATGAATCGACCCTAAGTATGTGAATACGGGCCATAGTTTTTATAATAGTTTACTTCCATCGGATGGGGTGAGCAGCAAAAGCTGAAAGTCTAAAAACTTCTTAGTCTGTGCATATCTTGTGTAGGGGTAGGTTTTAAGGATAATTGAGGCCAACTTTAACAAATTATAAACGGTGCTTGCAGGTGAGAATTGAGCATGTGGGCGACATACCACCCAAAGTGAAAAGTGGTTATAGGAGCGTGTAGCACAACAAAACTTTTCATTCTTGCCTTTATATGTAGCTTTATAACTTTACCTCTTTGTTAAAACAATTTTTTAACACACTTTTATTTGTACATACTAGTACTCACACTTCTTTATTAGCTAAATCAGTAAAAAAATGCCAAAAAATCTGTTGCAATTTTCTCCTGGCGGGTCTGTAGGCTAATATGTATGTATATCTACGTGTTTAAAACCAGGTATGTATTTGGGTCACTGGGTCAAGGATCTTAATGGTCAGCGGGTCACGATCTAATGACCCGGTTCTATGTCAAATAAGTTTGTTATGTGAAATTGGTATAAACTAAGTAATGTATAATAAAATATATAAAACAACAGCTGCAGCTACAGCTGGTACCACTACTTCGGCAGCAGCAGTATTATCAATTATTTAAGCGCATAGCAATTATTGCCATACCTGCTGCTGTCGTTTTATAGTAAAATCTTAAAATCAGATTTTTCAGAAAAGTGGAATAAAGTTGAAAAAATACGTTCCCTAAACTATGCCACTTAATGGACATAGCAAACCAGTTTTCATACTTTTTTGGAAGTTTGTACTAATTATTTAGCTCAAAGGTGAGTGCCCTCACGAGTTATGGGTGCCCTCACGTTCTCCTCAGTTTATGAGAAAAACTGGCACCCACATTTAGCATTTTATGAGTAGCTTGACTGATAATCTTAGCCAAGTTTTATCAGTGTTTGTTCACTGATAAATTTTATTTATTAGTATTTTCAAGCAACTATAGTATTCTTTGATGCTTCTTAACAATATTTTAATGAGTTTTATTGAAGCTTGCGGCTTTTTACCAAATAAGTTTTGATATTTTGGCCCCATATTAGCGATAAAAACTGCCTCAGTGTGCCAGTGTGTTTCATACAGTGTACCAGTCACACAGCATTGTTTTCGCATAAGTGGTACAAAAATTGACTTAAATGTGAAAATATATGATTCTACATAAATCAGTGTTTATATGAAAAATAAATTCAATGAGGAACGAAAATTAAAAAAAACAGTCAAACGAACACTATTTTAATGTTTTTTTACGGTTTACAGATAATTCATCAGTTATCAGTTATCATTGTTCTTGTGCAACACTGATACTGATAAGTGATACTTGATAACTGATAACTGATAAACTTTGTGCAACGCTATACTGATAACTAATAACTAATAACTGAGAACTGATATTTTTTGTACACCAGGCCCCTGAACTTAGCAGTGATATGTGCACGTAAAAAACTATAGCTCCACGATTTCGTCTGTGCTTCTATAACCAAATTTTGAGTTTTTAAACGGTTGATTCATTGTATATTATGCAAATACGACGACAAATAGTTGTATTTGTTTCATATCCCAATTCAATGAGTATAAGTATTCAATGAGTAAAGTCCGGAGTTTTATTAATTATTTTGTTATTTCCGTTTATCGATGCTTGTTTTCACAAATTTTTTCAAAAAACTATATTTGAGCCAAAAAATGTGTTTTGTTGTTTTTGTTTTTTTTAGATCCTAAAATAAATTTATAGTTTCTTAAACGGTTTGAAGTAAAAAATTTAATTCCACTGTTCAGTGAAAACCTAGTGAAATATACTGACAATCGCGAAAATTTCATGCGTCATTCAAAAAGTTAAACTGCTTTTTATTTCATTACACATTGGTTTCACTTGTATTGAAAAAAAGGAAACGTTTTCGGAAGATATTAATATGCTTAACTGAATAGTTAACTATCAAGCAATTAATAAAGCAACGCTTTAGAAACAATCTAGCTAGTATCACACGTATATGTATACTGTGGCAAAAATGTGACCTAGCACTTTCATCAAAGGGCTCTGTCATCAGGCAGATTGGACGTTATCAGAAAAAAACAGTAATTTTGTTTGATTAATTATACATAATTTAACATGTCAACTGTGAAACGTCTTTAGCCGAACAAATTAGCTGCGGTTTTGAAAACCCACCATGTTGTATTTCGTCATAGCCGGTTCTCTAGCTATCTGCGCTATTATTAGCACTAGATACAGCCTGGCAAGCGAGATCGATGATGATATTGGTGATTCTGGCTGTCTTTCTGCCGATGACATACTCAACCAATTACTTGTGGGGTATCCCCGAAATACCATACCATCGCGAGGTCAGTCTATGGGTGAATGCATAGCTACAGCCTATATTTACTGGGTCTTTTCCTTTATTCCCTCCCAGTCCGGAATTTGGTATTCACGGATCCGATTTTCAAAATTTTTACACCAATGGGCTTCTTGACCCCAGGAAATCCAAAACACATTTAAAAAAATTTCAAATTTTGTAAAAAAGTTCAGATTCCATATTTGAGTTTTTGAAAAATTTCGACCTCAAAACACTAAAATTCGTTTCCAGAGGACTTTCCGCATTTCAGCTGAATGAATTTTATAGAAAAATTAAATTTTTAAAAAATTAATTATTTTTTAAATTTGCATTTTTGAAGTCTTGAGGTCAAGAGGAGTCCATCGGTGTAAAAATTATGCAAATTGGCTCAGTAAATTAGGGGAAAGCGCCCAATTACGAACACATCCAAATTTAAGTGGTACAACGGCACCCTAAAAAGAACGGGTGGTCGCCTAATTGGAAGTAAAGATGCTGAATAAGAACACCGTACTCTTGGTGACTGAGCAGACAGCATCAGCAAATTTCGCTACGCTGGCAAAAAGGTGGCTAAATACGAACACGCTAGCTGGCGAGAATCCCGGAGTGAGCCAAGGTTGCTTAATACGAACACTGCTTACCAAGAGTAATGGGTTCCTATTAGGAGACCCTGTTCTCGAATGGGTGCCAATTCTAAGTGCATGTGTTCGTATTAAGAAACCAAGCAAAATTTGCTGCCACATGGCGGTTTTCGGAAAAATGTCAGCGAGAAAGTTTCGAGATAGATAAAGAAAGTGACGTAGATGAACAGTGCATAAAATTTACTTTATGATGATGTAAAAATTATTTTAAAAACTTATTCCCCGCTCAAGAATCCTGGGGGCAAAGTACGGTGATAATTTCTTCTTCGGTCACCGTTGTTTTTCAATTTTGATGAACCACTTTTATAAAAAATGGTACATTTTTACAAATATTCAACCAATCGGCTTGAAACTGAGTCAGTCTAAAGCGATCACGTGCATTTATGAGGCGTGCATTTATTTATCACGTGCATTTTATAAATTTTGGCTAGAAAGCTACACCCAAACAGATAATCCAATCAAAAGAAGCTGAAAGTGTTCCTATTACGAAACTGTTCGTAATTGGGCGCTTTCCCCTACAAATTCCGGACTAAAGGGAATAACGAAATATTATGTACATTTATTGACCTACGAAATGCCCAAATCCAACTAGGGATGTTTTCAGTTATTGAAATCTTAATCAGTTCAGTTAATCAGTTAACTGATTACCTGGAGATTAAATCAGTTCAGTTATCAGTTAATTTCGCCACAATTTAATCAGTTCAGTTACAGTTAAGTTAACTTAACTGTAACTGATAACCTTAACTGAAAATATTTTCAGTTATTTCTCTAAAAATGCTAATTTCTTGTTCAGCTATTCTGACATTCATAAGTAGATATGATTTCATTTCTACACAGTTACTACCAGTCTACTAAATTTCTGTTAGGACAGTACAGACAAAATGCTAACTACAGCTCCGGTGTAATAGCGAACTCGTAGTCGCTTGATTTCGGAGTCAAAGCATGAACCATCTATATATTATACTTTGACTTCGGAATCAACTGACTCCGACTCATCTTTGAATCCAGAATAAATTTGAAAGTAAATTTGATTGGTATATAATGTAGCACGCATTAATGCCTGCACATATGTACAGCTACCCAATTATTTCAGGAAATTTCTTTTTCTTTTTCTTCCAAATTTCTTTAATTTTTTTTCATTTTTCTTCCATTTCATTTTTCTTTCGGTTTTCAATAGAGAAAAGTTGATGGATGCTTGTCGGGTTAAGCAACAGAATTTTGGGAAACCAAAAGTTCACCCGTTCTCTGATGGCAGACAGCCACACATATATATAGAATGTGTACGTCCTACACTTGTGTGAGTCTGCGTGTAAAAGTAATGATATATGTATTTATCAATATGCGCCTAGGCCAATTAACCAGCAATTAATTTTCAGTTAGGTAACCAGTTGACAGCTAGTCAACTGCTCGTCCAAATTTTCTTTCTTTTCTTTCATTTTTCTTTCATTTGCTTTTTATTTCGACCAAAATTTCTTTCATTTTTCTTTGCTTTTAATTTTCCTGAATTAAGGGTAGCTGTAGTTGTACGATAAAATTTCTTTAAATTTTAAAACCAAAATCCTCGCAAAACAATGATAAAACTCACTTTCACTTTTTTACATTAAATTACTTAGCTTTGTTATTGGATAATATTGCTTCTTTTTTAAGCGTTTACTACCTAGTTTTATGTGGCTGCCAGTGAATCACGAGCTGCAAAGGCTGAAAAATCGCTGCACACTTCCACGGAAGCTGTTAAGGGGGTAGTGTCGCGAAAGCAGTCGATTTTGCGCGACTATAAAACTTTTTCAGTAAAAGATAGGTCATTGTTCTATATATATTCAAAAAATATGTTTCAAGGCAAATATTTGTGACAAGTTTCAGAAAAATTGATGCAGTATACAGTTAGCAGTGAGGTCGCAAATTCGGAAAAATGACGTTTTGAAATCCTATTCACATTCGATAATTTCGTCACAATTAAAAAACTTTTTGTTTAGATTCTTTACACAAAATAAAAGCACATATGCTCTGGTTTATGCACACAAAATTTAGTGCAAATTGCTAGAGTGGTTGTGGAGCAATATCTGTTTGAACTGTGAAACTGTGCGTAACCTGTAGCGTACTCACAGCAATAATGATAAATTGTAAAAAATTTAGACACTTATTTTGAAATCAAAAGAAAAACGAACCTTTATTTTTCATTTTTCTTAATTGTGGCAAAAAATTGTGCGTCAAAACATTACATGTACTTCACAAGCTGGCCAATCTGATATCTGGCTTGATCTTTTGAACTTTTATGTTTCTATTGTGTCATGTCTGGCTCACAAATGGTGATTGGTTAAAAATATTGGTAGATATTGGTGGTCCAGTGTCTGGTAGTATTTATTTGACACCATACGGCATTTCACTAGTTTCTCAGTGAGCGTACAATTTCAAAGCTAAAAGTTCTCATTTTGCAGCCTATGAGCACAACTGCTTTGGCGTCACTACCACCTTAAGGGAGGATGAAAATTAGACAAGAAAAAGCTAATGGCAGGAGGATTTTAGTGTCTCGTTGTAGGCCGACAGCCAATAATCAATTGACTTTTAGGTTCGATCGAAAATGTCAGCGTGTACAAAAACAGTATTTGTATGCGCGTGAGTAAATAGAAACATGTGAGTAAATATACAAATACGCACGTAAAATAGTGGGATTTATTGATTTTTGAAATGTTCCCACAGCTGAACTGAATAGTCACTTTTCAGTTATGCTTGAAAACTGAAAATCAAAAACGCTTTTTGCTTAACTGAAAATTATTTTCAGTTATTGCATATAACTGAAAATAAAATCAGTTAAGGGGGTAATTGCGTTTTAAGGTGTTTTTTTGAAAAGCCATAGCTCAGCGTTTACAAATTCAAATCACAAGCGGTTTTTTGCATTAGGTAGAACAATATCTTTTCTAAATGTATGTCATGCATTGAAATTTAACCTGTGATTTTGTTTCCAATATAAGCCACTAAAGAAAGGTCTTTTCCAAAATATTACAATATTTTCCAAAAAGTTTGCGCCACAGCTCTGAATCATACGATTACCTGTTGGGGCTGAAACTTGGCAAGGTTTTTGACATGTTTAAAATCCCCAGGCATGTCCCCCACTTTTTTAATAACTAGTCAATTTACTGAGAAAATAGCAGAAAAGCAAACGCACCGAAAATTTAAAATATTTTCTTGTAATTAAAACCTTCTAAAAATGTCCACAGGTGAAATTTCGAAAAAGTGAGAGACATGCCTGGGGATTTTGACCTTTACAGTACTGTCCCAAAAATTCATGCTCAGGCGTCACTTATAACTTGAGTACTGGTGGCGCAAAGTTTACATAGAAATCACAAAAACCTCGAAAACGCAACTACCACCTTAACTGATTTCAGTCAGTTTTTCACGATCGAAGCAGTTCAGTTACAGTTAAGGGGGTAATTGCGTTTTTAGGTGTTTTTTTGCAAAGCCATAGCTCAGCGTTCACAAATTCAAATCACAAGCGGTTTTTTGCATTAGATAGAACAATATCTTTTCTAAATGTATGCCATGCATTGAAATTTAACCTGTGATTTTGTTTTCAGTATAAGCGACTAAAGAAAGGTCCTTTCCAAAATTTTACAATTTTTTACAAAAAGTTTGCGCCACAGCTCTGGATCATACGATTACCTGTTAGGGCTGAAAGTTGGTAAGGTTTTTGACATGTTTAAAATCCCCAGGCATGTCCCCCACTTTTTTAATAACTAGTCAATTTACTGAGAAAATAGCTGATAAGCAAACGCACCGAAAATGTACGATATTTTCTTGTAATTAAAACCCTCTAAAAACGTCCACAGGTGAAATTTCAAAAAAGTGAGAGACATGCCTGGGGATTTTGACCTTTACAGTACTGTCCCAAAAATTTATGATCAGGCGTCACTTATAACTTGAGTACTGGTGGCGCAAAGTTTACATAGAAATCACAAAAACCTCGAAAACGCAACTACCACCTTAAGTTAACTGCTTCTGAAAATTGTGCAGTTCAGTTATCAGTTTTTAACTGCTTTGAAAAATCAGAGCAGTTCAGTTATCAGTTATTATCAGTTAACTGTAACTGCTCAACTTTAACTGAAAAGGAACCAGTTACCAGTTAACTGAAAACATCCCTAA
The DNA here is from genome assembly GCA_030248245.1 of Trissonchulus sp. WLG1_4. Lineage (NCBI taxonomy): Eukaryota > Metazoa > Nematoda > Enoplea > Enoplida > Ironidae > Trissonchulus > Trissonchulus sp. WLG1_4. Next base: position 27,920 of record JASANF010000746.1, read on the forward strand.
ATCCAACTAACGCGTTGCAGATTCGTTTTTAATTTTGAGTTACAATAAATCAGGGACATTGAGTTAGTTGATTTAGGTTCTGTTTTTAATTCTTTTTATTCTGCTTATTCAATATGAATTTTTAAAAAACAATTTTTGCAAACAATTTTTTTGCTTTTTTTATTTTAGTTCATTTGATAATCCAGTAGCTGCTTGTCATTGTTGTTGTTCTAATAACATGAAGACTTCATATTTCGGGCTGTAGCCTAAAATTACCAATACCTATAAGCCGATACCAAACTCAACTCGAGAACACCTGCTTGTAATTTGGGACGGCCAATATCCACTTCTGATTTAAAATGTTGGGGTTTGTCATTATTTTAGACACAATGTTGGAGATGCACGCGTCTATACTGAAGATAGAGGATGTTTCGGCCGAGCGAGAGGATATTGGTCTCGAAATGTATTTGAATGAAATGTGGATTGACCAAAGTTCGTTGACTGTATGATTTTGTCCAAAATAAGCCTAATTTTAGCAAAGTCGCCCATTCGTTTTATTAGGTATATATAGTAAGTTGTCTTAAGTGTAGATACTACATAAACTATTAATTGATTAGGTAGGTAGGTACAGTCAACCCAAGCAAGTTTCAGCGTGTCGAAATCTATTTTTTATGAGTTCTATAGGTATATACTTTACATTTTACCTGATTTCAGGGCTGCAATATCAGCATTTCAACGCTTGTGATTCTCACATAATTTTTGATGCTCGACTTTTTGACAAAATTTGGACACCAAAATTGACTTTATTCAATTCCATAACGTTTGCTGTACCATCCACGCCTTACGCCAACCATTATGGTATCTTATATCCAAATGGCACCATCTTTACCAACACTCGTGTTCAACTGACAGGTTTTCCAAAATAAACTTGTTGCTTTGGTTTGCTACTTTGTTTCGTAATTAAAACTGAAATAATAAAAAAAACATTTAGCCTGTAAATTTGCAAGGTTTATTCCGCAGATATGCAACTACTGCTGAAAAGTTATGCGTTCAATTTATAAATCATTCCAGCAGAATACATAAAGGCAGTCTAAACCTAAAGGCAGTCTTTGTTAAACGCAGTCTGGACTGCGTTTAACAGAACTCGCCTTGGACCATCGTTACGAAATGTAAAGTGATTTTTGCTTACTCTTAAGATGCAACCCTAGCCAACCAACCCTAGCTTGGGTCTAGAGTACTCTAGACCTAGTTTCCAAAGACTGACTTAAGAAGCTGGTTTTAAAAAGCAGTTTTAGCTGAGTCTTGAAAATAATGTTAAAATATCGTTTCTAACATTTTCAACAAAAACTAGTTTTAAATTGCTGGGTGCAACTTTCTCTGCATAAATGATCGATTTTTTACAAAAATGTTTTCATAATTGACAGAAAAAAGCTACTGCCAGCTAGGGCAAAAAAGTTAAGCCAATTTCATTTAAGTTAAAGTTAAAGTTAAAGTAAGGCTCAGAGGGTAATTTAAGTTAAAATTAAAGTAAGTCCAAAATCACTGACTTTTATATAACTTTTTTAAAATAACTTTTATTTAAAGTTAAAGTAAGGGTATTTTTATTTAAGTTAAAGTTAAAGTTAGAGTTTCACCCCTAACTTTTTTAGTTTAAGTTAAAGTTAAAGTTTAACTTTTTTGCCCTACTGCCAGCTAGGAAATGCTTGATTACTCTTGAACTGCCAATAATTGGACAGTCGGGCTCGCATAAAAAACCGGCTTTACTACAAAACTGTGAAGTATCTGAATTTATGTTTAGCCCCATGTCTTTTCAACCTTCACCAATATCCATTTGACTCGGTCAACTGCCAGCTACGCATGGGCAGTTATACATACACCAAATCAAACATCAGAATCAGCTTTGTTCCCGGCATGCCCTTCTACAGCGAAGAAGCCGTACTCCTGCAGGGATACAGTCTTTCCAACATCACTACATTAATTGAAACTGTTGTATGTTATGGTTTTAGAGTTTTACTCCTCACTAGCGAGAAGACGTTAAATTTGACTCCTTTCTGTGAATTGTGAGGTTTGCATTCGTTGTATCAAGGTGGTAGGGTAGCCAAAGCAGTTTTGCTCATAGGTTGCAAACAAGCTAAGTTTTCGGCAAAAGTATTCAGTAAGTATCAAGCATACACTTCTAAGCACATTGGCCAGAGACCATCGTAAACCTGTTGGGCGAGCGAAAGTGTACTTTCTCAAATTACAGTTTTCCCATAAATAGCTTCTCCTTTTGCAGTCAGTTAGTTAAACTGCAAAATCGGAGTCAAAATCTTTTGGCAATTGAAATTTGGATTAAGTGCAAATTATCAACTTTATTGATTTCTGTTAATTCATCATGTTTGCTAATGAAATGATATTCAGAAAATTTTAAAATTGTAGTTTTTCTGTTGTGTCAGTTTGAAAGCAAGCAGCATAGTATTGCCGGTTTTCAATAGAGTTATGATCACTACTTAGTGAAGCATCAGGTCTGTGTGGATCCGTGTGGTCGAGTGGTAGTTTGCTAGGTTTGTAAACCTGAGCTGACATCGTCGATTCGTAGTGGATACCTTTTGTCACGCATTTTCAAATTACTTTTTTAGCAACCGCAAAAGCAGCAACTAACTGAACATTAACAGGCATTTTATTGTGACAGATGCAAAGCAACGGTAGAAAACGTGTAAAACAGACTCCGCACATTGACACTTTAACGCTAGAACTGTGTTAAGATACCAGAATCAAAATTAAAGACCTGTTGGGCTGTAACCCAACAGGAAAAAAGTGCTTTTTGCTTTGAAATTGTACGTTCACTGAGAAACCAGTACAATGCTATATGGTGCCAAATAATTACTGCCGGACGCTAGACTACCAATATCTACCAATATTTTGAACCAATCACCAATTGTAAGCCGGTACCAACTGTACAGGGGGGGTACCTGTAGTAGCGTGTATAGCGCAAATAGCGGGGGGGGGGTGGGGGGGGCGTTTTTTAGCTGGAAAGCATAAAAGCGCAAATAGCGCAAATAGCGCCTAGGGGTGGGGACTGGGGGGGTTAAATCTCGTGCTCGTGCACGCTTACACGCGACATCTACCTATATACGACATGAGACTTGAGAGTAAGGACGGATTGAACTTGTGTAAAATGTCCTTTGAAAATTCACAGTCCTTATCCTACTAGTATTTCTTTTCCTGGAATGGAAGCGGCTCATTTTTAGCATTGCGAGATAATTGACAGAAGCACCTAATTCTGATAAACTTAAGCGTAAACTTTTGTGCCAGTTGCTACAGTATTATTGTGCGTTCCATAGTATCACAATATGTGTTGTAGAAGTATGACAGATTTGGCGAATGGGAAGAACTTTGCATCAATTTAAAATTTAAGCGTCTGTATGGATGGCACATTCTCTATGTGTACGTTCCTTGCTTTCTGACTGCGTTTTCGACGTGGGCGGGATTCTGCTTGGGCGATATGATTGAAGCACGAGTGACTCTTATTGTCTCCTCCCTCGTGACGACTGTACTCATCCTCACCGAAGGCAATCAACGTCTGGCTAAAGTATCTTATATGAAAGGTAATGTTAGGTCAATTACAGTCGGTCTCAAATGAAAATGCCCCTTGGCGTCCGGATGTTCATGCCACACTCGTCGAATGACACCACCTGACGGGTTGGTCGATTAAATTTCCAACACGCCGGAGGCACTTTCATTTGAAAAGGACTGTAACACAATTAAAGTGGAAAATAAAGTAAATTTTGATTAGTCTACTTTTGTAACTCTCGTCGAGAAGAGTACACAGAAAAGACTGTTTATGATTGTTATAATACCTATATAGTATGTGTTTGAGCAATCGATATTTGGGTGATGACCTGTATCGTTTTCATCGTGGCTTCCATGATCGAAACTGCAGTCGTCCAATACGGCTACAGAAAGAGAAAACAGGAAAATGTTATGTCATCAAACATCTCACAAGGTCAGACGCAAAACAACAGTTCTTACTTGCAATGCGGTAATGCTTGTAAAATTTAATAATTAGGTAGTCTAAAGTACCACTTGATGGGTAAAAAACAATAAGTTCGTTACAAAAATAATTAGTTACCAATTATGATTAAGGGTATTGCTACATTAATTTTATTGAAGTTTTAACGTCTTTAATCATAATTTACGTATTGTTGTGTCCAGAGCAGCAGTTTTTGTGACCTAATAGTTGAGTCTCAATTGTCACATATTTTTCCAAGCTTTATGATATATTATCAGATGGTCATCATTTCGATGTTCTTTCCCTTTCAGTGAAACGACCAAAACCTTCACCGAGATCTTTTCTCCGTTTCTGTCGAAATCGCTACGAGTGGCCGGAAAAGGTTGATTTTGCAGCCTTAGTCGTCTTCGCGATCGTTTTTGGAATATTTTCTGCGATTTACTGGACTCAAGTAGTAAACACTCAATAATGAACTCACTTGGAACTGGATTTTTCAGATAATTACACTTGCCTTTTTAAGTGTGACTACGTTTTGTTTTGTTGTTATTTAGATCTTGATGATTAAAGTATTATAAGTTAGTTGTGTTAGCATAACTAACTAGAAATAACTACAAATCAAAAGACTTGGAAATTTTGCAGTACTCAAACTCCGTTCCACGATTACGTTTTACGTATGTGTGAGTACATACAAGAGTACATAATATGAAGAGTATGACACTCTTCCTATTATGCCTACGGGCGTGCGTCCAATGCACAGCGCAAAATCACCCGTTTATGTACGGTTTTGAGCGGGGGGTAACCTCCCCTCAACTGAAGACCCCGCACTCAACTGACCGGGGGGGGTACCTCCCCCTTAACTCAGTACCCCGTCTTCAGTTGAGGGGGGTACCCCCCTTACAACTGTACGTGCATAAACGGGCTATTTCGCGCTGCGCATTGGACGCACGCCCGTAGGCATAATAGGAAGAGTGTCATATTCTTCCTATTATGTATGTACTCTTGGTACATACAATTTAAGAATTTACCGGTGATTTAGACTGCTACAAAAAAAGATTTTTTATTATGTAAATTTGCAAAAAAACAAAAACATTAATGTGCTTTCGAGTTCGAAAAAGTTGCAGAATATTGTTATCGATTCATAGATGTCGACTGTCAACATGCCATTGTCGTTTATTATGGAGAGACACGCACACACAACCACTTACCACACACAAGCAGACACACACAGCGTCGCACAAAAAATGCGCATGATCCAGGCGGTCATCTGCAGGCTTCATTGATGTAGTGAAACTGAGCATGATTTACATACATTTTCAGTTTCAGTGCATTATGCACGGCCGCGCAAAAAAACAAACTGCATTTCTGAAAATTTCTGAAAATGAGTTAAAGCTCATCAAAAAATTATATTTGTGAGATCAGATTACAAACATTATGCGATAGATCAAGATCATAGGATAACGTCCATTTCCTCCATAAACTGCTAAAATTGATATTGTTACTTTTTAGCACCCAAAACTTTTTAATCTAAATTTTTTCAATGGTATCCAACTGATCACTAGACAATCTAAGTCATTATTTAATCAATGTCAGAAACAAGATGCTCATGGGGGGGGGGGTTGGGTGTATCCACCCCCCCCCAGGGGATTGGTATTCCTCCTCAGACAGCAGGCACCACCTAAACCAACCCACTCCCACTCTGATGGCCAAAAAAGTGCACCAAAATCAAGTAAAAAATCAAAAAATTGCTAAAATTGTCCGGCTGCGGCCAAAAAAGTGCCCCAAAAATGCATTAACAATCGAAAAATTGCAAAAACCAAGACCACCCTTCCTCCGCTAAGCACTACGCACTACGCAGTCCCCAAATTTTACTTCCATGTATAGTCAACTACCACAGCTTCAGAAGAGTTGTACAACTCTAAATTTAGTTTACACTGTAATGTAGGAAGCATAGACAGCATAGACACTTATAAGAAATTTTTTCGCGTACAAGCCTCTAGTTGAGCAGTGTGTCACCGTTCCAGAGTGTGTGTAACGTTTGTTGTTATGTTCTTTGTTCTTCATTGAAGTAATCGTTATGTATCATAATACTTCAACCACAGCGGTTGTTACTAACAAACAGTATTTTAAGGTTAGAAGACCCACAAAATTTACGTGGTTTACTTTTGTCCAAAATCTACATAATTGCCAATCAAAGTCAGACCATATTGGGCCCCACAGTTTTTCGCATGACAAATTTCTTTGTCGAAAAAGTCTGAATTGCATCTATAATCACGCCAGAAAGATCTATCAGAAACTATTTGTTGCAAAATACGCATTTTCTTAGTCACAAACAATGACTCTTGATAAAAATCATTCTTCTGTCTCAGGCTAATTTTTTAGGTTACGTCCTACTCATACAGACCTCTTTAAACGAAGTAATTTTGATTAAAAATACCTGTATTTACTGTGCCTGAGTGGTGACGTGAAAACTAGGTTAATTTTGGATTTTATATGTTGCATATGTAGGTTTAACTGAAACGCGTTTCATAATTTCGCAGGAAAAAAATAACTCAATTAGTAATTCATTTTTGATAAAATGTCATATTAAATTTACTGCGTGTTTACTGTAACTTGACAAAAAAGTCATTTTACTAACTAAATCATATTTGTTTTATTTAACAAATTGCAAATGTCTCAAAGAGTTTGTTAAAAAGCATGTGTAATTCGTTGTCAAGCTAGTTTTAAATTAGACATTCTTTCATTGTATTTCATCCATTTATTCGTTTTCAAATGTTTTATATCATAATTGCCGATTGAAGTTGTACCTAACTTGTACCAATAATTACACAATACTTGTTTTTGTTCTTGTTTTAAAAATTAGGTCGATGGGGATGTAAAACTTTTATTTTATCATATTTTTATTTCTTTTTTTGCAAGTTTATTAGTTAGTGTCTGAGTGTCAGTACGATTGCAGATAATTTATTTTTGGTAAAAGGTTTATTGGCATGTCCTATTTTTCTTCGTTGAAAATTACGTAACTGTTTTGAGCTATTTTGATTTGAATTACTGTTTTTAAGATTCGCTTGTTTAAAAAGATCTCAGCATCCGGTTAGATTCTAACTGTCATCTTGCATTGAGTTATGAATGTTTTAAAAACTTTTTGTAAAAAATTTATTACAAATTAACAAACTTATACAAACGGAATCCGCATTCTAAAATCAAACAGCCAGACGCCACGATAGCTGCTACTTCCATTCTCAGACTTTCAGATTTAGGGTCGATTCATACTTACAGCCGTATGTCCGTTCAAAATTACGCCACAATCCAATCTTGTACACTATTTATTGGTGGGGTGAATATTTTGTTATTGTTTGCTGAACAGCGATTTTTCCTAATTATGCTGTTTCTACAAGTCTAGACAAAGACACCTGGCACCACATTAACCCGGTTCATACTTGTTTTTTTATAACATAGGACTCGGGACAAGGACAAACATTCGTCCGCTGCTGTAAAAAATGACTGAATGGTTAATGTTGTTTTAACGCATCAGTATTGTTTCCAATTCCAACATTGTTCATGAAACAAATTGTTACATACAGTTTGACTGGAACACTTTAGTGTCAGAAAAGCTAGGACAAGGACACTGAAAAGTATGAACTTACACTCTTGAGACTGAGTTGCTGCTAATAAGAACTTCAAATAACTCGTTGTTATTACTGAATCGTTGTTACGAATGACGATTACATGTTTTGTATGATTGAGCTTAGGTTGCACTGCACGGTAGAAATCACACAACTCTTACCGACATCGTTAAAATTTCATCGACGTATGCAAGTATGCGTTTGGATCTTCGGGTACAAAATATTTTCTGCAATACTGGCACCCTAGGTATGATCTTAGGTCTGGCTATATGAAATATACCTGCACTTGAGTTCTGCCTTCTGTTAATAGTAGACAGTTCACAGTATTACTAAACCAACGCCTCAAGTTTCTACGACAAGATTCAATTTATTCGGATATCTGAGTTCATATAGATATAAAACAATTATTGTATGCGCGCTGAGTGTTTTGTTTTTTTGCGTAAAACCGTTCGTTTCCCTAGAGTTTGCGAAATTTAAACAATTTAGATTAGTCAACTAAATTGCTGTCTGTTGTACTTAATCTGCGGATTTTAGCAAGAGTGGTCATTTAGTTCAAAAAGTTGGCGTGTCGACAAACAATTAAGATTCCAAGATACAAACTCATTTTTGTCATGAAATTAAATTTTAAAGTTTTTAAAACGTTTTAAAATCATTTAAGGAGGGGTGCGTAGGCACATTAAAGAACGGAAATCAAAATAAAATTTAATAAATAATATCAATAATAAAAAAGTTACATTCCGGCTCAAATTGACATAAAATTTAAATAAACATTGATTTTTTGAACTTATTCAATTGTTAGTAGGTTTGTAAGTTTATAACTTTTAGCCTGTACACCCGTTAGATTTTAAAACTGACATTTTTGCAACTCTAAAAGAACAGGGTCAGTCTTTAACTTTGAACTGTTTTTACAATCGCTACTAATGGCAAGTCTTACAAGAATTTTTTCCTTAAACCTTTAAGCTAGTGCTTTTTTGTTTCTTTGCACTTTTTAATTTCACGGTGGGAAAATTTGACCGACTTTTTGCTAAATCCTCTATAAGAGTCAACCAAATTTCATAAATAGTCACTTTGCAGTTTGCAGTCGTGGTGTGCCCTTGAACTATTTTCGACTTTCCCTTAGGTACTCTAGTTTTGGTTCAAACTGAAAAATTAAAAAGTCAGGACTAAGTCATCATTTTTTTATTAACTTTAGACTTCTTAACTTGAATTTTAGATCTTAACAGATCACAGTTTTGGTTACCTATGGTTATAACATGGTTATCTTGTGTACCTATGTCCTACCCGTTATGACGAACTCAATTATAATGCTATTGGACTAGAGTCTTTTGAACCGATTTTCTCTCTGTAATTACTTGAAGCCGTAGGTAATTTTCGCCTTCCGTCGATATGTAAAAATTGGTAACTCGTGTTTATTAAATCATGCTTTCTCAAGAACTAAAAATTAAGAATCAGGTTTAGAGATTGAGAATTAAGTATCCCTCAATTTCAACATATTCTTTTAGAGTATTATTTCCCGTCCCCCTCAGCGACCATGAGCCAGGCTTTGAACGTGGCCTACGCGGCCTGTCTTGGGAGCATCGTGGCAGCCCTGGCCTGTCTTGTGGCCGTGCCGGTGATCGTCAACAAAATGACCAAAATACGACGAGACCTCAGAAGTGGCATGGACACCTTCAAAGTACGGCTGTGCTCTTTTCTAAAATACTACATTGAACAGAAAAACGCGCTTTTAACTGACAGTTTTCCAAAATGGCAAGTTAACACCTTACCTAAACTGAAGGTTATACCTACTTACGAAATTACATATTTATTGCTGATGTGAATGCTCATTAGTTGCCGGTTATCCATTTAGTAATTTTGAGGTAGCCCAATTATAGCACCTTAAATTTCAAACGTGACCTAAGCAAAAGCAAACTTTGTAGACTGCTACTTATTAGCTTGTCATTTATTATATGTATTAGTCGTTTACAGAGATCAGATAGCAAAGGTACCGTTATCATTAGCAAAGTGCGAGAAGTTACTTAAGCCTGTAGCATCAGTTGAAGATAATAACCCTACAATCCTCAAATTTAAGCTACAAATTTTGTTCGCAATGCACCAATACACAGACTTTCAATGTAATAGCCTAATTTTTGTGTTATTTCAGATTCTATCGGATCAAGCCTGGGAAGATGTGATTGAGCTTCGTCGTGGCACCCCACACGAGAGAAAAGTCAGGGCACAATATGACTTCGACGTGGGTCCCCCGATTGTGAACCCCGCCCCCCTTCCCGCCGGCGGCTACGAGAAAGCACGACCTATCATCAACCCAGTTCCCAATAGAGGGGGCTATCGAAAACCAATCCTCAATCCGGCTTTTGTTGTGCAACCACCACGATGTAGTAAGCTTAACTGATATCTTCAAATTTTAGCAGTTTTGGCGCATTGCAAAGACTCGTAATTGAATAGTGACGGCAGGCGTTAACATCGACTACAAAAGTTGACATGTTTTATTCGATTTGCAACAAAAAACAAGACTCCAAAGTTATGTAACTGTAGTCAACTATTATTTGACTGACTGTTATAATTGTAGTATATACGTCTTTTATTGCCTATTTCAGCATGTGACGCCAGTAATCGCTGT
>JASANF010000747.1:0-10302 GCA_030248245.1 Trissonchulus sp. WLG1_4
AGTTATCTACATTGAGTCTCTACTGACTTCTTAAAAATTCTGGATATATTTAAATGTTCCTGTAGAAGCTGCGTTAGACTTTCACATAAGTTCAACACACCTCTGGAGTCTGGAGACAATTGAATATGCCAGTCAAAATTGCATTGAGTCTCAAAGAGGTAGTTTAAAGCTTATTGGAATAAGGGAAATACACAACTACACTTCATACAATAAACTTAGGAAAGGTCATCATAAGCACAGTACTAACCAAAATTACTTTCAACAGACTTCGAAGTCAAAGCGGAGTCGGAGTCACTTGATTTCTGTAGTTAAATTGTACATAACTCCATATGTACATTCATTCCAGGATAAAGTGACTCGAGCTTTGACTCCGGAGCCTGTAGCAAGTAATTTTGGTCGGTGTCACGGTGTAAATTTTCCCCCCTGTGGATTTTCCCCCCGCAAAAATTACCCCCGGTGCAAATTTTCCGGGGGGAACATTTACACCGGGTAATTTTTCCGGGGGAAAATTTACACCGGGGAAAATTTACACCGTGACATCGGTACTGTATATAATGCATATAAAATGTCAACAAACAGATCAAAGGCGAGTTTAATGAGGTATAAAAAGTCCTAGTACAATTCATTTTATAATCTCAAATCGCATAGTAAATGACGCGGAGTCCCAAATGCCGGCTGGATACGTCTGCAACAGACACAAAAAGGGTATGAGCTGCAAAAACAACAGACCGACCCCACTTAACAGTGGCACGCAAACTACTCGGCCTTAATCTTTGTGACTTCAAGAGTCATGATCAGTGGCCTTCACCTTGACCTTGAGCCTTCCACTAAAGAACCCATCCCATTTCTATCACTGAGATGAATCCCGTAACTGTTGAAAATGTAGAGTCCTGCGAATAAATGTGTAAATTTTTACTAACTGTAAGCTGTAACCGTTTACACGTTTAATACTATTCGTGTAACTGGTGCCAGGGGTGGACGCGGGTCGAAATTTTCGACCCGCGACCCAACCCAACCCACGGCTCGATACTCGTGGGTAACCCGCGACCCAACCCGCGCCGTAAAACCCGACCCGCTACCCACCTTGACCCACCATTCTGTAACCATAACGTACATTGTACAGGGGCGTGTAGCCAGGATTTTGAAAAGGGGGGGGGTCGTATCTTGTCCTTGCTGACTTATATATTTAAACTCACTATTGCGGGGTCGGAGCTCAGCCCCCAGAATCCAATCATTTTTACACTTATTGGCGAAGTGGCTTACATGACAAAATGTTAATTTGGTCGTTTAAAGTAAATAAACTAACTGTGGCGGGGGTCTGGGGGCGGTAGCCCCCAGAAAAAAATAGATTTTTTTCTATTTTTTTGGACAAATTTGGTCAACTGGAGACGTAGTCAAAAAAATTTTCCGACAGGTAAATTAAAAACAAAAGATGTGAATTTCATATCAGACAGTATATTACACAACTTATATAAGCCTTCATGAAAGTTAACAACAAGGAATGGTAAGGAACCGTGTCAAAAATATTTCGTATATATGCCAAAATTTAATACGATTCAAATCGTATTATTGAGTTCGTATATACGATTTCTTAAAGTTTTAAGCAGACGTTTCAAATTACGCTGTTCACGTATACGCTTTACAAATTGTTATGCTGGCAGCCAGTTTTTAGCTTCATCCTGTGCCAGAAGTTATAAATTCATGTAACTTTGTCTGAACACTAAGGCGTTTTTTATAGGATGTTGTGAAAATTGATACCAAGTGCAAGCCTGCGTAAACTAGCAAACGGACATATTGTTAAACAAACTAAAAAATGAAAATACGATTTTTAAATCGTATTTACGTTTTCAAATGCGAATTGAAAATCGTATATACGATTAAACGTATAAATATTTCTGACACGGTTCCTAAGCCATATAGTTAACAGGGGTCTGGGGGCGGTAGCCCCCAGGAAAAAATTTTTAGAATATACTAATTTTTAGGCCAAATTTTGTCAATTTGAGACGTATCAGACATTTTTTTGGCAGGACTATAAAAACCAAGGGAGGACCCTTGTCGACAATTTCTTCAGGTTCCAATTTACGCGGGTCGGAAAATATTTTTTCGACCCGCGCAGCCTCAAGTGGGTACCCGCGGGTCTACCCACGGCTCAAATTTTCCGACCCAACCCAACCCAACCCGCGGGTACCCCCTGAACTGGTCACGCGGGTGCTAAGCGTGGAAACGACTAAGGTCGAGGTAGACCCAGTAATCTTCAATTGTAACTGGATTCAGTGTTACAGTAAGTGCCATAAACAGGCTTTTACTACACAGAATAGCGTGAGGCTGCTTTTAGTTGGAATCGATATACAAGTCACTTATAACACTGGTGGTTGTGCTGAAGGTAATGGAAATGCATTTGTAAAACGTTCGTGCAGGTGTCAGGTGCACTCGGAATTTTACAGAAACAGGCATATAAATCAGTTATAGCACGCCAACCAGTGCCATAGCTCATACTTATATCATACCTGTCTTGAAACAACAGTGCAATAAAGTGCACGCTGCTAGATTCACAGCGTGCATCTAGAATCTAAAAAAAAACTGGGTGAGACGGGTGTCACGTGGCCATTTGTGGCCTTTTAAGGTGGCGCTCCTGAAATGTGACTTTTCAAAAAAACGGCAGTCTGGAGCCAATTTTAGATGCACAATAGCAAGTTGGTGTGAAAGTACGCCAAAACACAAAATATTAAATTGAGTGATCCATATTAGCATTCACTATAGAGAAAACGTGAGTGGAATTTCGGCTTGCGATTTCTCTTCACAACTACATACATAGCTGTTGCACAAACAACAGTTCATTTTGCTCGCCACAACGTGATCGAGCGGTCGCAAAACGTCATTTTTGATGAATTTGACTGATATATTGAAAAACACTAAAATCTCGATTTTCGAAAACGTAAATTTAACTAATTTTCGTAAACACTATCATTTTGCTGAAAATCAAATTTTGCGACCGCTCGGAGACAACGAGTTGCATTCATGTGCCAAACTTTAACTTTTTTCGTTGAGTTAACACTTTAAAATCGCAAGCCAAAAAGTTGCGTTTATAATCATACACCCTATATTTCGGTTTCATGCTAAAAATACTGCGTTATTTCACAAAAATTTTACACCACACTATAGTTATAGTAATTGCACTGCTGTAGGCGTACATCTTAGTTATTGCCTGATTGCACTGTTATATTTCAAGATAGATATAACATAAGTACACGTACAGTGTGCACTCAGCATCTGTTCGCACTCACACGTGAAGCCCGCATGCATAAGCTCGTGCGCTGCGCGCACTCGTTCATGCACTTGGCGCTTCACGTTACAGTGCGTATAAATTACTGAGTGAGTGCACGCTACACATATAACTAATCTAACTTCTGCCCGTGACGCCGGGGCTTTCAAACTATCATTCCTACCATTCTAGTGACATTAGAGGCCAGTTGAGTGCAGTTGTAGTTTCGTGGCACCGCTGTGTCTCCCAGAAGCAAAAATGACTCTTCTTTTGAAGACAAAGTCATCTCCTTCACGGAATACTTGTAACTTTCATATTTCATAGTACACACCAGCGTTCCTTTATTGTCAACAGATTTGCACGGAACTAAACATGCAACTTTAAGTTTAAACATCAAGCATTAACATCAAGCAGAAACAATTGTTGTATCCAACATCTAGGCCTATATAACAGCTATAATAGGCAGATAGATCTACTTCGCAGTGTTGATGTATTAAAACAACGCATGTGTTTTTTATGTTAACGGATAGGTATCACTTATCAGCCTGTTCTGCAGCTTATCCTTATTTAGGTTATCCTTTATTCAGCTGTTTCAAACCCCTCATATGCTGAAAAAAAGAGGATGCCACAATTTAGAAAGAAAGAAAGAAATGGAGGCGCCGGTATTCGAACCCGGGCCGCTTGCGTCGACGACAAGAATGCTACCCTCTACACCACAGCCCCCAAGTCTCATACCAAGGCCCTATTTCTCATTTGCAACACATAGGCTATTTCATTTTTCAACCTTCACATCTTCAGTTTTTTCTACATAGCAATCAGGAGCTATGTTTGCATTCCTCCACATACCTATGGACTCTAGCTAAATATGACAGCGTTTTAGCAACTTTTCAAACACTGTAACCTGATATCGTTCCAAAACAAGGACAAGGATGAGATAAATCTGTGCACCATCCTGTGCTCTTCTGTTGTAAATGAGAATTAGGGCCTATGAGACTTGGGGGCTGTGGTGTAGTGGTAGCATTCTTGTCCGATTCCCGGCGCCTCCATTTCTTTCAAAATCGGCGTCACCTCCTTCTTTCAACACTACTAACTTATGAGCAAGTATCCTACAAACGCCCTTAACGCGTTGGTTAGTCCACACATTTGCATTTTTGTAGTCGATGGCAAACGCATTAATGTGAGGAGTTTGCATGATTTCAAACTTCCGCGCGTTAATGAAAGTGAGCATAGGGCTCCAGTGGTTGCCAAGATTGTTCGAAACAGACGGACACTTATACCGTTGCCCGCGACCGGTCACATATAAAGCATTACTACCACGGCGACACCGCGCCGCGGCGATAATAGTCATTATACTTGTACCACTTGTGGCTGACATAAAACAGTAGCTCCACTTCCAAGCGCTTCTTACATATCAATCTGAACCAAATCGGAGATCCAAATCGTTGGCTCTACGTTCACAGGGTCGGCCGGTTGGCAGTCAAATGCTTGTGCGAAATCAGAAGCCTGCACTAAAATGGCGACAAAAAACGCTACCGGCGGCAACAAACTCATTTTTGGTACGGAGACGTGTTTTGGATGCAGCTTTACAGAAATGTTCAGGACAGAAATGAGCAGGCTAAATATATACGTAGTTTTATAAAAAAATCTGTGTTGGTTGATTGAATATTTGGAATGTTTATTGAATTGATGTATCTGCAGCCGAAAGCTATCGCATTTCATTTTTTTCAACAAATTCATTGTTTAAACAAGCCCAAAGGAGGCAAGGTTCCTTTGCTGAGTGAAAATTCCGTAGCTACGTTTCAAGATCTAATTTTATTTCAGCTCCTTGTTGAGTGTGCATTGTCATGCAGAGAAAGCAATAATACCTAGTGCTCAATTTAGTTTCGGCACTAAATTAGTCTCGTAACTGTTGGCCAAAAACAGCCATAGCCACCGTAACTACCTTCGATTTCAGCACTCAGATCCTTATTTTTAAATTGATATTTGGTCCGCTCAAAACAGATTTTGCAGACAAAAGTAAATTTTTAAAATAGGTATAAAGAATTTTAAAAAAAATTTAAATTTTAAAAGAGTAATTTCTTCGCAGAAATAGCAACAATAAGTGGGGGTCGAACCGTTAAACTGTGATCACTAAAGAAGCAGCGCATTTAACCACTCGGCCACGCTGCGGCTGCTTCACTGTGCGTGGATAATTGATTGTGGCTGTGAAGAATTACAGATTAAGAAAACGCAAAGAGAGCTGGATAAAAGATGCTAAGTGTATTTATTTTTGTGTAATCCTATATTATGATATCTGCCGACCTCTTGTTGACTATAAATTCAGTGAAAATTTTAAAAAAAACCTTTCAGAAAAAAAGCAGTAAGTTTCCACACTGACTGTACGTGTTAATTATATGCGCACAACAGCAACAACGTACTCGTTTGAAAAACACTTCGATTACAGACTTCGGACAACTTCAAACCTCGGACTTCAGACTTCGGACTAAGTGTTGACCCGGCTCAACAACTCTCACATACATTGCAGTCCTGTCGACATACAGTAAGCACAAGTTTGGCCTCCCCATAAAGTTTGCGTTGCCTTAATTTTAGGATTGGCTTTATTGCAATATCTACCATGTTTGTTTGTGGTATACCTTTGTTTAAGTACAACCATATATACATTCCGACCTACAGCCAGTCATGTCATGTGAAGCATGAAGTCAGCTAAGCATGTCTTCAGCAAAAATGCTTCATCAAAAGCGCTAAGGCGGGAACATCTGTTAAATTACATTTTCAGCACATCAATTGGAGCGCCTAACTTAATTTCAAATCTTCTATCCACAACAATAGCTAAATAGACTAGTTGCAAAGTGGCCGTTTTTATGTATAAATTTCGAAAATTTCTTTTTTTTGTAACTAATTTTTTGTGTATATTTTTTTAGCGAAAACACACTATAATTTTCCGTTGGTTTTATGAAATTATAGCCGTATGATTGGGCCTGACCTTGATGGGAGGGTCATAGTCTAAGGTGGGCGTATTGTGTTATTCAGTTCGTGATACATGAAAATAAAGCCCATAAATGGTGTGTAGTCGTGTTACTCGTGTGGTAAGTTTCTTCAGCAGTGATTGCTGTTAACAGCAGTAGTTTTAGTACCAGCAGTCATATGTAGTAGCTAGCACTAGGTCTTCCACGTAATATATCAGAGCATCAGGAAACTAATGCACCCAAGTAAAGCATGTTTAAATTCTACTCAAGAAGAGCCTTTTTCTAACACTTCCATTTTAAAGAACCAAGTTAACTTGTGTGGTACATTCCTACTTTAAAAACTTCTGGCGTTCAAGCATGAAACTTAACAAATGTATGCTTCCTATTTTTTTCTACCTGTCAGAATAATTCATAATAACTCTCATAGTCTCATTCGTGTCTTGCTTTTTTTCACTGATTTTTGCACTCTTTCTTCTTTTTTACTTGATGTACAAAACCTGCCTTTTCAATACATATTGTTGCTTGTTCCTGCATATTTTTCATTATTTCCCCACTTTTCGTCTCTGATTTAAAACTTGATACATAGTTTACAAAATTTTGTCATATCAACCCCAGTTTTTACAAGTTATTTATAACCTTTTGAGTTGGAGCATTCACATTCCCAAAGTCTCAGTGGTGAGGTTTACGAACAAAGTATAAAAACATCTGGAACGCAAATCCAAACGAGGAATTCCTTTTTTTAGTTAGATATTTTTACTCAATGTGCAAGTGTTAGCATTGATTTCACTAAGGGCCTGTTCACAAATTCGGAATAACTGGATTAGATTGACTCAACTAACTGGAATAACTCAACACTGAAGCATCAGACCTTTCTGCAGTTAGACAAAGGTGCTCCTCTTGGTTATTAGCATATGTGCGAGGTTTTAGAAAGGTAACCATTTTCTAGGACGAGTTATTGCAGTTAATTCAGTTAATCTAATCCTATTAATTCTAATTTGCGAACAGCCCCTAATCGGCGAGTCATGAACGAGTGCAAGCAGGCTTCACCTACCAGCGTGTATAGTTGCTTGAGCGTACTGTCGTAAGTATTTGAACTACTCATATGTAATTGTATTGAATTATACAATGCGATGACTCGATAAATGAAATTTTGAAACGCGAAGTTCATGTACAGATGTTGCAATATTTCCCTTGTATGTGTATACTGTAAGTAAAGTGCTCAAGTTACTGCAAGTTTAATTATGTAGAATGGATGTCTTACGAGTGCCCAGGCGAACAAGCAATGCTGGTATTCAAGTCAGTGGGTGAGCTGTCCTTTTTCAACTTTTCAATGAACTTGCATTCTGTATGAATAATTTACCATCTCTGACAAAGGCTGTTTGGTGACAGTCAGGCAAAACGCAACGTGACTTTTAGGAATCTGAGCTACATTTTGTTTCAATTACCTTGGAAACTAAATGGCGCGTTTATGAGAGCTGCAGGTTTCTTTTTTCCAATCTGCATGAAAACTTTTACAAACCAAAAAGCAAACTCAGAAAGAAGAGACAAATCAATATAGACGGCTGCAGCTGTATTATTTCATCAAACGACCTTTTGTATGAAAGCCTTAACATGTCTGTGTCACGTAATGTTATAGTGCCCTGCCAGCGAGACCAAGAGCAATAAGCATTCCTATTATATACTCTTGCTGCCACATATACCTATTATATGCTCTGATATCAAGCGAATTCCTAGTCTATATTTGCTTAGAAAACATGCTTGGTGTTTGTTCATTAGTAATATTGACGAGAACAGCCGAGGACCCTTCGTGATTTCACACTGACCGAAATCGTAATCACGGCTGCGACATGCGGTGACCCTGTGATTGAACTGTCTGCAAACGCAGCACCGACCAGGTAATCGACACTGCTCACCATACAGTGTATCGGTATCGGTTAAGGTGTTTTAAATGTTTCGGAATTTTAGGGTGAGCTTTTCCCGAAGTTTTGGGTGTTTGAACTGGGAAAAGCGCAAAAAAATTTGCCTAAAAACATAAATGTTTTGCAAAATTCGGTTATTTTTACCGAATTTTTCGCTTTTTGCTTTTGCACTTTTTCGCTTTTGCCCCAGAGTCTTAAATCGGGGGGTGCTTGTCCAAGCAAACTAAGTTCGAGCAAGCGATTAGTGACTCAACAGCCAAAGAAGTTGAGAGATGACATCAAGCTATCGAACGATGTCAATTCATCTTCGACTCTTAAACAAAAGTTTGAGCATAGGTACATTTTGGGGGCCACAAAAGTCATAGGACAACACAAAAAACTACAATCTGGGAAAATTAGTCATTGCATATGACGCTGCCAAAAACTAAAAATACAAAAACTGTTGAAAGAAAAAGGAGAGAGAAATTCAGCAAGAAGAAAGAAATGGAGGCGCCGGGAATCGAACCACTTGCTTCGAAGACAAGAATGCTACCACTCCACCACAGCCCCCGGTCTCATAGGCCCTGATTCTCATTTACAACACAAGTATGAATTGCTAAGGCCGAAATTCAAACCACCCTATTTTAGCGGATCAGAAAGTCAGCAAAATGGCAGCCTGAGAATGCCGACAGTGGTGCACAAATCGGTGCAGACGCGACTGCAAGACACCATCTTTCCGGAACTCAGTCCGCAATTCCGGGAGCTGGTTCGGCAGCCCCAGTGGTGTGGATGGCTATTTTGGCTGGCCACCACAGTGCTCATGGGTCAGTGCACGTGTGTATGTGTGTGTGTGTGTGTGTGTGTGTGTGTGTGTGTGTGTGTGTGTGTGTGTGTGTGTGTGTGTGTGTGTGTGTGTTTGTGTTGAAGGAAAGGGAATACCCAAAAAAAGAAATGGAGGCGCCGGGAATCGAACCCACGAGGTCGAGAATGCTGACTGCTACAACATAGACCCCAAGTTCTGATTCATTTACAAATGATCAGGCATAACATTCACAACACATAAATTGGTCAAGTTATTGTATTTCAGTCAACAAAGTTATCAGAGTGTGCCGAAACTTGACCAGTTCAGTTACCGTTCACCTATGGTGTGCGATTCGGTCTGCTCACCGAAAAAACGGTAACTGAGCTCGAATCACTAAGCTGTTGAACCACTGACCAAAACACGATGTATTGGTGCAACCCGTTTTACTCAGTATCTACCTATTCATACTTAACAGCCGTATGTCCGTTCAGCCGGCAAAATTACTACCTAAATATTCACGCCACCAGCTACACTCTATACACTGCACTGTCTGACCATAAATTGCTGAACCCTGAGATAAAAAGAAAACGCAACATTTGGTACGAAAAGTACGAACTGTCGCATCAATAGCAGGTACAGCGAGTAGTCACAAAAATCACGCCACCCGTTTCTCTCTCAGGGTTCAGCAATTTTTGGTCAGACTTTAGACCATTTGTGCTGACAGGTGTGATACTGACGATACAGTGTGGCATCCTGGTGACGCGGTTCATGTCCCGCGACACCGTCACCACCGTCCAGCGCGTCACCGCCCCAAGCCTGCCCTACCCCCTGGCTCTGGCTATGCCCGGTCGACATCATTGCATTCAACGCTACCAAGTTTTTCGCCGATCTCGATAACGATACTTTGCCAGAGATCCTCGGGTTTATTTATACTGGTCAGTCCAGGCTGTTGACTGGGTACTTTTAACCTTCTATGGTTTCTCTACTGTTTTTTGGAGCTACTAGGGCACCAGGATACACAATATCACTTATATGTCTGACACGGTTATATACTTTTGGATGGATACTGATTGGTACCCGTGTAATCAGTTACACGCGTGTAAACGTACTGTTCCCGGAAACGGCTCCATCCCTAGTGGCTACCGTAAACCTGAGAATATATATGTAGTCGCAGAGTGAGTGCAATGGGAATAGGAGTATGCGACATGTGAATATTACTATCATTCAAGATTACATAATAGGAAGAGTATGGCACTCTTCCTTCCTACTGGCAAGCTATTGGCTATTGGCAGTGCGGTAGATGCGTTGCGCAATAGTCGTAACAAGCAGCAATTTCATGCAAAATTTATGGAGTTCTTTATCCATGGCCACGAC
>JASANF010000748.1:0-23938 GCA_030248245.1 Trissonchulus sp. WLG1_4
TTTTGTATTCCATTAAAGCCTATGCATGTATACACAAGTACATTAGGCTGCATTCGCATGTCTACACGAGTACATTATGCAGCATTTAGTTGTGTTTGATGTGATGTTTCCATCTTGTGTTTATTTTCCTGTCGGAAAAAAATTATGATACGTCTCCAGTTGACCAAATTCGGTCTAAAAATTGAAAAAAATCTCCATTTTTTTCTGGGTATGCCAGTGGCTTTTACTACAAACAGACTCAACTCGTTGCCCTTAATATGGCTGCGGCAATAATAAGATAGCGTAATGCTAAAAATCGCTGTTAAAAAAGAAAAAATTTCTTCAGACTCCGCCCCCCCCCCGAAATCAAAGTCTGGGACCGCCAGTGTCTCTGAGTAACTCTTGACGTCTGACTCTAACTGCATTATTCGCTCCAAAAATCATATTTACTATATATGTATCTATATATATATATATATATATATACTGCGTTTAACCAAAGTATATAAAGATCACTGACCAGTGACTATCAGAGATGATTTTTGTCCAATGACTGACCCAGTGTGTAGAATAGTCCTCTGCTGATGTTATATATAGCACCAACTAAGGGAGTAATATGAAAAAGTGCAGCAAACAAGTCAAACTGGCTGCTTTTGCGCTGGTGGATGGGAGTCTTCTAAAAGTAGTCTACCTAAGCCCTGCCTAACCTAGGCTCGTCTAATCATTAGAACGCCCTGCGGCAGTGCAAAAGACCCGACGAGAAGCTTCCTTTGGCTGCTTAAAACCAATCTAATATCAACCATATTATGCCAGCGAGCACGGACACCATACCAACCAGCACAGGAGCTGCCTCCAATGGCAAAAAGCATGTAATCATAATTTCAACAGAAGCCAGCCAGTGAGCCAGCCAGCTCAAGCTAATGTTGGCCCTCAGGTCAGGTGCGCAGGGGATCAGAGAGAGGCAGAGAGAGAGATAGGCAAAGCCAGAATGTGACTGCTGAGCAATGCGCACGATTCCAAGATTATGCACGAGGGGTGATCGGTGAGAGGGGCCGAGGTCAAAGTTCAGACTGTGATAATCCCAAATGTTTTTCCGTCCATTTTATTGGTTTCAAAAATAGTTGATCAACGTGTTAACGCGGCAGGTTTTCAACCATCAATCGGGCTTTTCTGACCTAGAGGAAATCTAGCCTGAGGCTGAGATCCGATAAAGCAGGGGGGATAGATCCGCTACGATGCCCCGCTATCTGTGGAAGAGGGTCGATAACCCCAACTTCTTCTCCTAAGGTGCATGGCAAATATATGGGCCCATGCGCGAATTAATAAGCATGACTGATACTACGGTTAGGTAGAGCCATAATAAGGATGAAATGAGCCGGCCGTACCTCCACCCACTGTCATTGGGAGCATCCAAGCAGGAAACCTACTTAAGCTCACAAAATATGCGCACCTCTATCTATCTATCTCTACTTTGTGAACCAAGGTATCATGGTATAATGACACACGCACACATCATAGACACAAGGATAGGGAGGCAAAAGGTGAGGGCACCGATTTACCTACCTAGGAGACACGGAGCAGCAAGACAGGGTTAGGGGTAGGAAGCTGGTTAGACACGGACTATAGATTTGGATATGGCAAGAAGAACCCGAAAATTAATACCAATTTCCATGCAAATTATTTCTACAAGTAAAGCCGAGCCGAGCCGAGCCTCTCCGACTTGCTAATCTGGCTGGCTTCTGGCAAAGCAAAGGCTACAGCAGAGCCAGTTAGGTTCAGGTTCAGGTTCAGGTATAGGCACAGGAGGTAATCCGTCATCCCCGCAAATGGTCCTCAGTTTCTGCAAATAACTCACCGCTCCACAAATTACATCCCATCACGAACAACCAACAACTCATTGGCCTCTCTGCCTGCCTGCCTGCCTTCCGCCCTTGGACCTGGAACTCTTCACAGATATACCGCCGTCTATCTCTGCCGGTGCGACCGGCAGGTATATATACGTATATATATATATACGTATGCAGAATAAGACATATATAAATATACCCTAGCCCTAGGTCATCGCATATCACTAAACCACGTACAACACTACATAACATTAGTGACGGCCAACTGGCTAGCAACTAACACGTCTCTGAATGTCTTTACTCTGTGACATTACAGTAATGTACAACACTAAAGTCTGACCAAAAAATGCTGGACCCCGAGACCAAAATAAACAAGCATTTCATTACGAAATTACGAAAAAAACGAATAGTCAGCATCCAACTTTCAGGGCATTTATTTTCTCTGTGGGGAAGGGGGCTTGCTATGGGATCTCGAATCTAGAGGGCAAGCTTGCCCACTCCAGACTCCCATGTTCATATGCTGGTTCATGTTCTAAGGAAAGGCAACACGATCCAGATTTTGAATTACAGTACAGATCAGAAATAACATCCCTCGAAGCCGGCTTCAGCTTCAATGAAGCCAAATTGGCTTCATTGAAGCCAAATCAGCTTCAAAACTGCTGTCAACTTTTTGACGGATGATGAAGTATTAAACATGCAGTTTACTACCTACTTAGTAGTGCAGGTTAGACAGCTGTTTGTCCGACTAATTTTCAGTTTGGCCGCTCACCTCAGCTTAGTTAGCTAGCTAGCTATTACCCTGTTTCATTTGGGATAGAAAACTCATATTGCTGGTTCCCAAATTTTCTTGCCTCTGAACAGCCGCATTTCTGGGACTTCAGGTCCTCACAGCTTTGTGTACGTGTGTTAGTGTGTTACTTCTATTTTCACCAATGTCCATTCAATAGCCTATTGAGAAAAGCCATTACACAAAATGTGAAGGGTCACAGGTACACACGTCAATTAGACCTGATCTGAGCAGTGCGCCTGATCCGGAACGAGAAGCAAAGTCGCAATATGAGCTTGTTGGTCCAAAAGAATCATTTATCTGTTGCATATGTAAAAATAGTAAGAATTCCTGTGCTAATATGCACTTACGTACGCAAATCGAGAACGCTTGTGCAGTTAATTAATAACTTAAAATATAAACATGAAAACAGACAACCAGAAAAATTAGGTTAATCGGTTAGTAGACCGCCGTGGTCTTCATTCACCAATCATTTTTTGACGGTCCGCTGTACGTATCTTTATGTACCAATGTTTTATGTGCGCGCAAAATTGCCTTGTGTCCGTGTGACCCTTCAATGACCTTTGACTTTTCGTGTAACGGGTTTTCCGACCACGCTTATGAAATGAGCCTTGGTAAACACAAGCAACACACTTACCACACGCACACAAAGTTGTTAAGCTTTGAATTTCTAACAATTCGGCTGTTCAAATGCAAGAAAATTTGGGAACCAGCAATATGAGTTTTCTATCCCAAATGAAACAGGGTAATAGCTAGCTAGCTAACTAAGCTGAGGTGAGCGGCCACACTGAAAATTAGTCGGACAAACAGCTGTCTAACCTGCACTACTAAGTAGGTAGTAAACTGCATGTTTAATACTTCATCATCCGTCAAAAAGTTGACAGCAGTTTTGAAGCTGAGTTGGCTTCAATGAAGCCAATTTGGCTTCATTGAAGCTGAAGCCGGCTTCGAGGGATGTTATTTCTGATCTGTACTGTAGGTTGGCAAAGGTCAACTGCACATACGAATTTCGATGCATTATATACTTTATAATTAGGACTTTATTATTAAGTATGCAGAAAGTCAAACTGACGCCATATGATTTTTTGAAACTATTATATAGCTGACACTGTTAGAAACTCAGATCAAGGAGTCACTGATCAGTTGACATGGTTGATAATAAAAACTTCTCGAGCCGCGTTTTATATTCGAAGAATATCCTCAGCACTGCAAGGATGACGCAACAAAATCTATCGAAACCTTACTCGCAAAACGCGCTTGCTTCGATGCGGATTTATATGAATCCCCTTGCATCTCCAAGTGTCCTCAAGGAATGCCAAAAGTGGAAAATCCTTTTGATAATTCACCTCTTGCGAAAAACACTATGCATAAAAATATACTATTTAACCTAACACGTATATACACCAAACGATTGTATGTGAAACAGAGAAGGGGCGAAGGGGCGAAAAGAACCACCATAGAGGTCGTACAAGCTATGTAGCGTTGTGCAGCTATGCACTGTATGCATTTGGCATACCTAATCAAATTTTCCTGATACTCACAACAATAAGCTCTAAATATAAACACACAAAACACAAGTCAAATGCAACCCCTGCATACCTGTCACTTATACCTGTCCGTGTGCGCATATCTAAAGATCGGTCTCTTCCTAATAATTTAAGCTTTCACATATTGCTCTGGCTTTAGCACAGAGAACGGGCAAACGAACGCGAACGGACACGGCCAAGTCACATCCCTAAAAAACAAAACCAAAACATGAAAAACCTCGGCTAACAAACGAAAAAAAGCGACTGGATTAAGCAGTATATCCCTTATAGGATTACATAAATCTAATATATGTACATAATCCTTTCATGCAATTTTAGTTTTCCGACAATGGAACATTATAATTTCAAACTGCTAGTCTTGTATATAGCAGTGGCGTACCCAGAAAAAAATTTCGGGCGAGAATGACTTTTCGATTTTTTGTAATGCGTTATGTAAAATGCACTTTTTAGCAATTTTAACATTCATAATGCCTTACAAACGCAAGATCACTAAACCACAAAGGTGCAGAGCCTTGGGGCGGCAGCCCCCAGGAAAAAATTGTCGATTTTTGCAGTTTCTAGACTAAATTTGCTCAACTGGAAACATATCAGAAATTTTTTCCTGACAAAACTTGAAAAAAAGAAAAGATGGGAAACGTCACATTAGACAGTGTATTTCACAAGTAAATGTAGCACAATATACATATACAGTGTAGACATGCAAATGCAGCATAAGGTACTTGTGTATATATATACTATATATTTTTTTCTTATATATATATATATTTATACCTCTTTTCCCCCTGGCGGGACCCCCATCCCCCTAGACCGAATTTTTTGGGGGGGTTTTCCCCCCCATCCTCCCCCCCCCCCCCCCAACTACATGTATGAATTATATATATATATATATATATATATATATATATATATATATATATATATATATATATATATATATATATATATATATATATAACACACACACACACACACACACACACACACACACACACACACACACACACACACACACACACACACACACACACACACACACACACACACACACACACACACACACAAATATATATATATATATATATATATATATATATATATATATATATATATATATATATATATATATATATATATATATATATATATATATATATATATATATATATATATATATATATATATATATATATATATATATATATATATATATTATATATATATATATATATATAATTCATACATGTAGTTGGGGGGGGGGGGATGGGGGGGAAGACCCCCCCTCAAAATTCGGTCTAGGGGGAGGGGGGTCCCGCCAGGGGGAAAAGAGGTATATATATATATATATATAAGAAAAAAATATATATGTATATATATACACAAGTACCTTATGCTGCATTTGCATGTCTACACTGTATATGTATATTGTGCTACATTTACTTGTGAAATACACTGTCTGATGTGACGTTCCCATCTTTTCTTTCAAGTTTTGTAGGAAAAAATTTCTGATATGTTTCCAGTTGAGCAAATTTAGTCTATAAACTGCAAAAATCGACAATTTTTTCCTGGGGGCTGCCGCCCCAAGGCCTCTGCACCTTTGTGGTTTAGTGATCTTGCGTTTGTAAGGCATTATGAATGTTAAAATTGCTAAAAAGTGCATTTTACATAACGCATTACAAAAAATCGAAAAGTCATTCTCGCCCGAAATTTTTTTCTGGGTACGCCACTGCTATATACAAGACTAGCAGTTTGAAATTATAATGTTCCATTGTCGGAAAACTAAAATTGCATGAAAGGATTATGTACATATATTAGATTTATGTAATCCTATAAGGGATATACTGCTTAATCCAGTCGCTTTTTTGCGTTTGTTAGCCTAGGTTTTGCATGTTTTGGTTTGCTTTTGTCGGGATGTGACTTGGCCGTGTCCGTTCGCGTTCGTTTGCCCGTTCTCTGTGCTAAAGCCAGAGCAATATGTGAAAGCTTAAATTATTAGGAAGAGACCGATCTTTAGATATGCGCACACGGACAGGTATAAGTGACAGGTATGCAGGGGTTGCATTTGACTTGTGTTTTGTGTGTTTATATTTAGAGCTTATTGTTGTGAGTATCAGGAAAATTTGATTAGGTATGCCAAATGCATACAGTGCATAGCTGCACAACGCTACATAGCTTGTACGACCTCTATGGTGGTTCTTTTCGCCCCCACTCTGTTTCACATACAATCGTTTGGTGTATATACGTGTTAGGTTAAATAGTATATTTTTATGCATAGTGTTTTTCGCAAGAGGTGAATTATCAAAAGGATTTTCCACTTTTGGCATTCCTTGAGGACACTTGGAGATGCAAGGGGATTCATATAAATCCGCATCGAAGCAAGCG
Source organism: Trissonchulus sp. WLG1_4 (assembly GCA_030248245.1). Lineage (NCBI taxonomy): Eukaryota > Metazoa > Nematoda > Enoplea > Enoplida > Ironidae > Trissonchulus > Trissonchulus sp. WLG1_4. The sequence continues at coordinate 6,540 of JASANF010000748.1, forward strand.
CGTTTTGCGAGTAAGGTTTCGATAGATTTTGTTGCGACATCCTTGCAGTGCTGAGGATATTCTTCGAATATAAAACGCGGCTCGAGAAGTTTTTATTATCAACCATGTCAACTGATCAGTGACTCCTTAATCTGAGTTTCTAACAGTGTCAGCTATATAATAGTTTCAAAAAATCATATGGCGTCAGTTTGACTTTCTGCATACTTAATAATAAAGTCCTAATTATAAAGTATATAATGCATCGAAATTCGTATGTGCAGTTGACCTTTGCCAACCTAATTCAAAATCTGGATCGTGTTGCCTTTCCTTAGAACATGAACCAGCATATGAACATGGGAGTCTGGAGTGGGCAAGCTTGCCCTCTAGATTCGAGATCCCATAGCAAGCCCCCTTCCCCACAGAGAAAATAAATGCCCTGAAAGTTAGATGCTGACTATTCGTTTTTTTCGTAATTTCGTAATGAAATGCTTGTTTATTTTGGTCTCGGGGTCCAGCATTTTTTGGTCAGACTTTAGTGTTGTACATTACTGTAATGTCACAGAGTAAAGACATTCAGAGACGTGTTAGTTGCTAGCCAGTTGGCCGTCACTAATGTTATGTAGTGTTGTACGTGGTTTAGTGATATGCGATGACCTAGGGCTAGGGTATATTTATATATGTCTTATTCTGCATACGTATATACGTATATATACCTGCCGGTCGCACCGGCAGAGATAGACGGCGGTATATCTGTGAAGAGTTCCAGGTCCAAGGGCGGAAGGCAGGCAGGCAGGCAGAGAGGCCAATGAGTTGTTGGTTGTTCGTGATGGGATGTAATTTGTGGAGCGGTGAGTTATTTGCAGAAACTGAGGACCATTTGCGGGGATGACGGATTACCTCCTGTGCCTATACCTGAACCTGAACCTGAACCTAACTGGCTCTGCTGTAGCCTTTGCTTTGCCAGAAGCCAGCCAGATTAGCAAGTCGGAGAGGCTCGGCTCGGCTTTACTTGTAGAAATAATTTGCATGGAAATTGGTATTAATTTTCGGGTTCTTCTTGCCATATCCAAATCTATAGTCCGTGTCTAACCAGCTTCCTACCCCTAACCCTGTCTTGCTGCTCCGTGTCTCCTAGGTAGGTAAATCGGTGCCCTCACCTTTTGCCTCCCTATCCTTGTGTCTATGATGTGTGCGTGTGTCATTATACCATGATACCTTGGTTCACAAAGTAGAGATAGATAGATAAAGGTGCGCATATTTTGTGAGCTTAAGTAGGTTTCCTGCTTGGATGCTCCCAATGACAGTGGGTGGAGGTACGGCCGGCTCATTTCATCCTTATTATGGCTCTACCTAACCGTAGTATCAGTCATGCTTATTAATTCGCGCATGGGCCCATATATTTGCCATGCACCTTAGGAGAAGAAGTTGGGGTTATCGACCCTCTTCCACTGAGAGCGGGGCATCGTAGCGGATCTATCCCCCCCTGCTTTATCGGATCTCAGCCTCAGGCTAGATTTCCTCTAGGTCAGAAAAGCTCGATTGATGGTTGAAAACCTGCCGCGTTAACACGTTGATCAACTATTTTTGAAACCAATAAAATGGACGGAAAAACGTTTGGGATTATCACAGTCTGAACTTTGACCTCGGCCCCTCTCACCGATCACCCCTCGTGCATAGTCTTGGAATCGTGCTCAGCAGTCACATTCTGGCTTTTCCTATCTCTCTCTCTGCCTCTCTCTGATCCCCTGCGCACCTGACCTGAGGGCCAACATTAGCTTGAGCTGGCTGGCTCATTGGCTGGCTTCTGTTGAAATTATGATTACATGCTTTTTGCCATTGGAGGCAGCTCCTGTGCTGGTTGGTATGGTGTCCGTGCTGGCTGGCATAATATGGATGATATTAGATTGGTTTTAAGCAGCCAAAGGAAGCTTCTCGTCGGGTCTTTTGCACTGCCGCAGGGCGTTCTAATGATTAGACGAGCCTAGGTTAGGCAGGGCTTAGGTAGACTACTTTTAGAAGACTCCCATCCACCAGCGCAAAAGCAGCCAGTTTGACTTGTTTGCTGCACTTTTTCATATTACTCCCTTAGTTGGTGCTATATATAACATCAGCAGAGGACTATTCTACACACTGGGTCAGTCATTGGACAAAAATCATCTCTGATAGTCGCTGGTCAGTGATCTTTATATACTTTGGTTAAACGCAGTATATATATATTTTTTTTCAGCATTACGCTATCTTATTATTGCCGCAGCCATATTAAGGGCAACGAGTTGAGTCTGTTTGTAGTAAAAGCCACTGGCATACCCAGAAAAAATGGAGATTTTTTCAATTTTTAGACCGAATTTGGTCAACTGGAGACGTATCATAAATTTTTTCCGACAGGAAAATAAACACAAGATGAAAACATCACATCAAACACAACTAAATGCTGCATAATGTACTCGTGTAGACATGCGAATGCAGCCTAATGTACTTGTGTATACATGCATAGGCTTTAATGGAATACAAAAGCAAGAAACATTGAGCCACAGGGTTGCAGGAATCTGGGGGCGAGAAAAGTTTCCCCAGAAAAAAAATGGTGAAATTTTTGATTTTTATACCAAATTTGGTCAGTTGGAGACGTATCCAAAATTTTTTCCGGCCGGACTATAATAATCAAAGGGGAAACCCTGGTGTAAAATTTCAGTCGCGAAAAATTACGGGGGGAGCGGCCCTGCTCAGAGAGTAATACAAGCTCAGAGAGTGGAATCTCTATAGTAATGAAATTGGTAGTTGTAATGTACCTATTTATTTTTGAACCAAAGCAGCTACTTAAGCAGCTCTGCTGGCCATGACTGATGCCGGAAATTCAGCAACGAATCAGAAGACACAATTATTGTAGACATTTAGCTGAGCGGGGGTATTTAAACCATTAAGCTGAAAGATCATAAGCCATGTCAAGTTTCATGTTTTTGAAAGCTCTTGATTTTAGAGCAATGTTGTCCTCCTTCATGGGTCTCTTGAAATTAAATAAAGTGCAATTACAGCAAGAAACAGAGTTTTGTGAAAAACGACCACTTTTAATTTCGATACATCGTGTGTGTGCGGTGCGCGTCCTTCCAAAGGGTGTTCACCGGTTCAGGTATTTGTCAGAAGACTTCAACTGTATATACATACATATCTACATATTGACTGTAGTTATGATTTTCGACCGGCTTCAACAGACCTTTGCTTCTTGAATCGCTCTTCGCGAAGACTTTAATCTTTTATCCGTCGAACAGACTTACCTACTGACTAACGAACTCCCGTAGGAACGATAAAATTAATCTGGTAGCTGTGAAAATGTATTAGAAGCAATCATTTCCGGATTATAGTTTTATTCGTAGCTGATGATTATTCCAAGTCTAAATTTTGGAGGAATTCATACAGAATTGCTAGAATTTTGTGGATTATATGTAGCTATGTGCTTGTTAAATTATATAGTGTGTATGGGCAAGAAAGCTTTGTATAAGCATCTACATAATTGGTTGACTTAAGGGGGTAATTGCGTTTTTAGGTGTTTTTTTAAAAAGCCATAGCTCAGCGTTTACAAATTCAAATCACAAGCGGTCTTTTGCATTAGGTAGAACAATATCTTTCCTAAATGTATGCCATGCCTTGAAATTTAACCTGTGATTTTGTTTCCAGTATAAGCGACTAAAGAAATGTCCTTTCCAAAATATTAAAATTTTTTACAAAAAGTTTGCGCCACAGCTCTGAATCATACGATCATCTGTTGGGGCTGAAAGTTGGTAAGGTTTTTAACATGTTTAAAATCCCCAGGCATGTCCCCCACTTTTTTAATAACTAGTCAATTTACTGAGAAAATAGCTGAAAACCAAACGCACCGAAAATTTAAGAAATTTTCTTGTAATTAAAACCCTCTAAAAATGTCCACAGGTGAAATTTCAAAAAAGTGAGAGACATGCCTGGGGATTTTGACCTTTACAATACTGTCCCAAAAATTTATGCTCAGGCGTCGCTTCTGACTTGAGTACTGGTGGCGCAAAGTTTACATAGAAATCATAAAAACCTCGAAAACGCAACTACCACCTTAAGAAATTCTAGAAATATCAGTCTCCAAATCTTGAAAGAATTTCTACACTGACTATTTAATTTATCACTTGATAAGCTGCTAATTCGTTTGTCTCGATTTGAGCTTGGCAGATTACTGTCTTCAATCAAATCAATTAATAGTTGTGTCGGATTAGATGTTTATATATACATTTAGAATGTAAATATCCACTTTGTATTAACATGTTTTCCATTAGTTAATTGTACATGTGTTTTGTACATTCAAGCAAGCACAATTTTTACACAACATTTTCTTCGTGTTCAAATAGACGGGCTTATTTAGTCGATATGATAACGGTGTTAATTTTTCTCCTCGTTGTGTTGCGCTCAAACGTCTTGTGCAGATTTACACTAAGCTATATTATTTCAGTGTACTCTTGATAAGTTTCTTCAGTTTCATGAGTTTGGCATGTTTATGTAGGTAGTCGGACACATTGCACTGCTCCTTATGTCTACTGTTAACTAAAGTCTTATAATTATTAGGCATAGATTGATACAGCGTTTTCGTCATTTATGAGTATAGAGTATACCTATATTCACCTTCGATTATTGTCTGTTCTATGGCTCATCTTTGTATCGATTACAGATGCTAAACTATTGACTAGAATGATCATACATATATTTAGTCCTGGTGTCTATAAGAACTTGTGCAATCATGTATGCATACATGTAGGTATATAACAGCACCAAAATTTTGGGTACCCCTCCCCCTCCCCTGCGTCAACTCATTTTTGACTCTTTTGACTCCCCCCTCCAAAAATGACGCTATTTTTGCCTTTTTTGACCAAAAACACCGATGTTGGCAATTTTTGGCAAAAATTTTGGTAAAAATCGCTTAAATTTCACAAAAAATGCCGATTTTCTCAAATTTTGACCAAAATTTTACTCCCGTCGGTACCCTCCCCCCTCTTTTTCCCTTGGCTGGACCCCCCATCCCACCCCAACTACATCATGTAAGAATAGTAAGCCAGACAGTCGCAGGGGTCTGGGCTGGGGGCGGTAGCCCCAAGAAAAAAATTAGCGGGAAATTTTTGATTTTTAGGCCAAATTTGGTCATTTGGAGACGTATCAGAAATTTTTTTAGGCCGGGCGATAAAAACCAAAAGGGGGACCCTTGTTGACAATTTCTTCAGGTTCGACCAAAAGGGGGGGGGTCGCGACCCACGCCCGTGACTACATGTATGCATGTATGTTGTTTTAATTTTTATCGACTTTTGTGTTTTCGATCGCTCTTTTTTTGTTGTCAATTGTATATAAGCGTTATAGAAAAAAATTTTCGAAAAATTTGTCACTTCTTTTGCAAATTATTGATGAACTAATTGTGAGCGACTGCTTTATTGATCCGAACAACAGTTTATATTGAACCAGAGACAACGCTTTGATACGCATTTGAAAAAATTTGGACTTAATGAGTGTCAGAGCAAATTTTTCTAAACTTTGAGACAAAATCGTTGGCATGCTTTCTTGCAGTAGCAATACTTGCTGTACATAACTTGAATTGAAATGAGTTACATATCTTGTGTTTGTCATGAAATATGTTATATACTTTTTCCTCTCAAGTTTCAATAACCGTTAATCAGCGTTGATACCATTACTGGTGCAGCATCGTTGGATGGGATTTTGAATTGTTGAAGGCAATATTCCAGTTTCTATCATACATGGGTAGACTCCCAAATTCTAGCCTACACCAGCTCCGACCTTTGCGAGGTTGCCTGCAAGCGTTCCCGGGGGGCGGGGGGTGGGGGGTGGGTGCTGAGCGGAGGTGGAGGTTTAAAAATTTTCGGTTCGTGGCTAAATCCACAAATTTTAGACAAGCTCTTTTAAGACATGTTGCGACGTTGTCTTATAGAAACCTCGCAGACATGCTGCGACGTTGTTTTATGGCAACCTCGCAGACAAGGGCAATTATGTTGCGACGTTGTCCTACTACGACAACCTCGCAGACGACTTGACCACCAGCGAGTGCTGCGAGGTTGGTCTGCCAGGTCGTGCGAGGTTGCGAGGTCGGTGCCTACACCGGTGTAGGCTGGGTGTAGGCACTGCCCATGTATATATGTATTTTGGATTTTGAATTGTAACTATGGCATTTTGTATAAATATTAATTTAGCAGCCTTTTCCGAGTATGGTTTAGTCACATAGAGCCAGTTAGCAATTTACACTGTATAATCTTCTGTTTTGTCAAATTGTTGATGACGTAGATTTTGGTTTCCTTATTATCCCATCCTTGATTATTTTGTTGAATTGAATATTTTTTCAATTTTGATGAATCTGTTTTTATCTGTCAGTCTGTAAAAAATGCATAAGAAATCATATTTATATATTTTATATAACCTATTCCGATCAGTGATTTCTAGAGATATGATATATAACCATAGACTTATAACCAGGTTTGAGCTATTTGAGTTAGGATCCTAATTTGCTGAGATGTTGAAACTTAGTGTATATTTGGTTGAGTTGAGTTCAAGTTTTGGTCAACTTTTCTGGCCTCTTGAATTCAGCTGTTTCTTTGATTATTAGCTCAAGCTCTTTTCAGCTTTTTATTAGTTGGCTTGATTTGACAGACGCTTGCTTATCAGTTATGTAGATTTTGATAACAATTAAGTATGTATATATGTACGTGTATATTACCATCCTTCTTGTATTTTGTCATCTCTACAGTTTAGTTTAAGTGTGAATGTACATATGCTTTTTAGTATATATTTTCCTCGAAATCAGTGCAGTTTTCATAAGTGTTTATGAATAATATATACACACACATCCTACATTCAAGTATATAACTCTATAGCGTCAGAGCACTATGCATTAGTGTTCTCGTTTGCTCATAGCAAATTTACAGATTAACTTCTGTATAATATATATACATTTACAGATACATATTTGTTTGTGATCTGTGCGTGCTTTCGTTGTGCGCTGTTCATGTGTCTGCTACTAAGCTTGTGTTAATCCTCAAGGATCGCCTTAAGTATCGTCTAAGATTTTTAGCTTCTCCAGTTAAGTATATAGGGCCTGGATAGATATTCTCTATGCACATTTCGACGGGTCACCCAAGAGTTTCCTCCTTAATTCCGCTCTGCTATTGTTGTTTCGTAATTGCGGCTGTAATATACGTATACCTATCCGTTAATGAGTAATCGTTTATTTCTATGCATATCCTATTTAAATAAAACCACTATATCCTACATAATTACTAAGTTACGAACCGTGTAGCTTATCGCCATTATATATATGTATCACAAGTCAAAAATATCAATATATCGAAAATCCGGAGACTATCAGTAGTTTTGGTTCAAGTCATCATCTACAGTTAATCAACATGTCTTGCTGACTGGTTCATGAACGAACTGATCTCATTATTGCTGAGTCGTTTTTTATATACGTATGATGTGAATATGAAAAGTTTTACTCGGTAATCGAGTCTGCAGTCAGTTTGTTTGATATATATATAACGTGCATATGACAGTAATGGAGACTGTGGCCCAAAATTGAGTTGAACATAGAACATTGTCCGGCTGTAGCAGGAAAAAAACATAAACTAGAACAAGTCCCCCCTTTTCAATTGTTCGCGTGCGTCTTTGCATTAACCGATCTATTGTCGTTGATATGTGCAGGCATACACAGCACACACAGACACACAGGTGCATACATATAATGTAGCTCTGTACTAATTATATGAATTAAATTTAAAACTATTAAATTTTTAATTCAGAAATTTGTTAGTCCAAAATTGAGTCCGAGTTACTCACGTGGTCGCATTACATAAGTTTCATAAAATATTTTCATTCCAGTGTACTATTTTAGCTGTCATCAGAAATACGTTTAATATGGATATACATACGTATATAAAAGCTAAACACCCCTTGCGAGTCTTGGTGAATGAGTTCAAGAAATATGCAAGGATTATGGTTTTGACTTTTGACAGGATTTGCTACGAAAATCAGGCATTAGCAGTTTGCTTGTTTTGTGATACTGATCGGATGCTGGTGGTGAAATTGACAATTAATTAGGCTCATTTATAGCAATAGCGCTAACGATTGACGAATTTTTTCGTGCACAACTTGGACATGAGACTGAGAGGAAAGTAGTTTTGCGTTTTGACAACTTTGAACAAGCGTGCGTTTGAGTTGAGTTTGTGTCGAATTAGTCAGTCTCTGCCGCTGTATATAACTTGTGACTAGCATGACGATTGCAACTGACAGCGACAGACAGTGCCTGACGAAACCTTGTCATCTAATGCTTCACTTGAATTCGCGGTCATGTATTTGTATGAAAACGTTGGCTGTTAACCAATATATATATATATAGTATTATATTATATTTGACCCAAGTGGGTCAAAAGATAAAAATCTCCTTTAACTTTTTCTAGGGATTCTCGACTCCCACAAATTTGTGTAGTTAACAGGGTTGGCAAGTCTCGGGTTTGCGACCGAGACCGAGACCGAGACCGAGACCAGGCTACCGAGACCACCCAAACGAGACCTACGAGACCGAGACCAGCCCTTGGAGGGCCTTTTTTTCAAGTTTCAATTTCAAAATTTTTTGAGATACTTTGAATTATGAAAAATTTGTAATTAAATTACAAAAAAATGACCCTTAGGCTATGAGGTATGAGTGTATGACTTGCGAAGTTGCGAGAAACTCAACATTATCAAAAAAATCTTCGTAACTTTAGTAAGTTTTGAAAACTTTAAGTCTCATCTGAAATACCGAGACCACCCTATGGCAGGTCTCGGTTTTCCTACCGAGACCGAGACCGAGACCGAAACCAGCCTAGTCTCGGGTTTTTTTACGAGACCGAGACCGAGACCGAGACCGAGACTGCCAACCCTGGTAGTTAACCTTTCATTTGAATTTACATTTTCGTTTGGCAAGTTTTTTCCAGCAATTTTGTTCATATCTAATCTGCTATGCTCTTCGCCTGGCTAAACTTGAACTCCCTCCCTCACGTCCGGGTTATGTTCGACCCTGTCGTTAAACTAAAGGCCTATTCACACGAGGGCGCATGAGCGGGCGCATTGCATGGCGTACGCCATGGAGCAAAATGCGCCCTCGTGTGAATAGGCCTTAATATATAGCAAAAAATTACCACGTTCAAACGGTCCATATTTGATGCTCCACCCCCTTTTTTTGACTACCAAACGGGTTTATATGCTCAAACATTGCTTAAAAATGGCATTTCCATGCCTCTGGATTAAACGGACTTAACTTTTAGAGCGCTGTTTTGTAACAACTTCATTTCTAAACTTCTAGATTATACGGCGTAGTTTAGTAATGGTTTTCGACTGAAATTAGGCATTAGTCCGATATGTCATTTATATACACACTGAAATACCTAATAAAGAGACATTGGCCCAATACTTTTTTGCACACTTGTTGAGCCTGTTCACACGAGGTGGTTTTTCGAGGGGATTTTCCTCACGCGAGAGAGATAAGCAAAATTCCCCATGGGGATCCCCTTGAAAATCCACTTCGTGTGAAACAGGCTTTGCACTGGTTGGAAGCCTCGCCCAACTGTCTAGTTCTTACTAATTTATACAGTATATGCACATATCTTTGTACCTATGTAATTCTGTGCATAATTTCCATCCATCTACAAGTGCAATACTGAGCTGAAGTTAAGTTTTTTGTGTTTTTTCTTGTTTCAGGTTGAGTGGAGTTAGTAGTTGTCCGGTGTTTGGTTGGCCACAGTCAGCAGTAGGGCAGTGTGATGCCGACCACCTGTGGTTTTCCCAACTGTAAGTTCCGCAGTCGATATCGCGGTCAAGAGGACAATCGACATTTCTACCGTATCCCCAAGCGTCCGTCCGTCCTGCGCGATCGTTGGCTGGAGGCTATTGGTCGCACTGAAGAAACGGTTGTCAGTCAAGTATGTATTGAATTAAGTAGCATTCGACCACGTGATGTGCTGATGCTGTAATCTGATTTGTTGGTAAAGAATGTGATATATTATGTAGAATAATAATGATTGTGCATATTTGAGCGCATTTGGATTGGTCAATAATTGGTTGTTGTGCTGTGACTCTGCTGGGAGTTACACTACTTGTGCTGTGTACGTAACAGTGTTACACTGTAGTCAGAGTGTGTGTCTGTGTGAGTGTGCGACTGCGCATGTATATTTTAGGGTCGATTATTGGTTTCTGCCAAACGTTTACTTTTTATTCACCAAAAATTTATTTATATTTAAGGACTTAATTTTCACTACTTCATTCAGTAGTCACCAAACTGATGAAAAATGACATACACTCAAAAACAAGGATCGACTCTGCGTATGTAATCAAAGGTACGTAGAGGAGAAGACCTCACAGTACGTGGCCTGCTGAGTTGGGGGTAGATATATAGGCCTAAGATTCCCCCGAACGGCGTCAAAACATTTTTTTTCGGGGGGGGGGGCTCGCCGACCACACACGTTTTTGGGACCCGCCTTCCCTGATCGACCAAAAATACCATCCTTAAATTTTGCGTAATTCGAAAAAATGCCAACATGGTCGAAAAGTGCTATTTTTTACGCACTTTTAGGCTTTTAGCTATAATTTTCTGGACCCTCCTCGCCGGGTCCTCCAATTTGGGGTTTATACCTTTATATGGGTATACGTACGGTTTTTACGTACCGGCAGCTCAAAGATAATATTCAGCTAAAGCTAAGTATATATTTATATATATGCCAGTCGTTAGGTTTTTTTGAATGTATCTAAACTTTTCAGTGTATAATTGGCATATAAAGACAAGTCACGTGCAAGTGATTTTGATCCGCAGTGGATTATAGTTTGGTTGAGTAAGAGCCAATAAGTCTATAATTATATAATTAATAGTGGAGTATGATTGTTTAGATAATTGAGCTTTACTTTTGAACCGTGGGCGAGCAAAAGTGAAAAATACACTGGTTTTTCAATGACTTTGCCGAAGGTTTTCAGCGTTACATCAGAAAGTACAAAAATGTGGTTCATTAAAATAATTTCATATTATTTTGCCGAATATTGTTACTGAATATTATTTTTGCTGAATATGTCAGCTTGACGTAGAAATGACACGTAATGACTAGCTAATTTGCATATTTGATCGATTGTTCACGAACGATTGACATCTAGCACAGTCTGTGTGTGCTTGGTTTTGATGAGTCCGTTCACTGGTGTACTGGTGGAGTCAGTTATATATTTTTTTATTTTACTTTCAAGGTGAGCTTGGTTATTTTCCTTTAAGTTGACTCAATGCACGAAACTTGGTTGTTGCTATTTCTTCTATTCAGTTATTTATTTGTCCGTATATTTTTTTACTATACATTTGGTTTCAAACGTTGTTTTTAATGTTCTTTTGCAGTAGTGTATTTTCTTAGTGTATTTTTTGTTTCTGCATTTTTATTTTTCAAGTTCTATATACTGTAGTGTATACCTATATTTTTTGAAATAGGGAAACCTGAGATAATAAAAAATCATAGCTATCCAAGATCGCGAGACAAAACTAGACTTCTGAGCAAAAACTCTGGTTTTAATGCATTCAAACACTAAGAAATGCAAAAAGGCCTTTCTACAGGAAAAGGTCACTTTTCGAAGAAATATTGTCACATGAGTGTCTAGAAACAGTTTTTAGAGTTTGCCAGGGTGGGCTAGGGTGTCTAGAAGTCTAGAACGATTGGCGATTGACTGCAATAGAATGATATATTATATATATATATATATATATATATATATATATATATATATATATATATATATATATATATATATATATATATATATATATATATATATATATATATATATATATATATCCATATAATTTGTTTTCTCAGTCTTTAGCTGACTTGACACTAGGCAATTGGGATCAGCCAGGTGCATCTGATGGCTGCAGAGCTACGTAGTCTGATGCAATTTTGCAGTTTCGGAATTTTCCAGAAGTCGCACTCAAAAGCACTTTTACTAGTCTTAGTGCTGCTAATTTAAGCCTGCTCTATACAGAAATTTTCTAATCCTCAGGTCGGCCAGATTGTTTATAATCGGGAGAAAATTATTGTACAGGTCGCTTTGGTAAGCTTTGTTTTCGAAGACTACCAAGCCCGTTTGACTGTGAATTAAAATACCTGTCATTTGCAGCCCAATATTTCAAATACATTCCAACCAAATGCTCGCAGACTCTTCCAGAAAAATTATTCTGCTTACATATATTAGTGGCTGAACTGAGTATTTATGCGAGTTTTAGTGCAAGATTTTGCTATTTTGTGGAGCTGTGCAACAATTTTCGTTCGATCGCTTTCAGATGCCGTGGTGCTTTTACGAGGAACAATTTTTTTGTTTTTGTGCTGTTTAAATTGTGCATTTGACGAAAAAAAGGTGTGTTGTGCACACGGTTTTCTGAAAGATGCCCAAACCAAAACAAACCTGACGTTTTACTTCAGTGCTTAAATAGGATATCGTAGCTGGGGCGTGGTCGTAACGGGGATGTCCCGGTGATAGCGACTTTCCGTGGAGAAAATAATTTAATTCTTTGTAAAGTTCGCAATCAGGTCGGGTAGACCTCAGGTTAGGTTGGGTTAGGATTTTTTGACCCAATTCAGTCAATAATTTTTCTCTAGGTCATGAAATTTCGACCACATTTTAAGTATGCAAGTAATGGCCTCTTAAGTGAGTGGCTAAAGCATCTTATCTTTGTGATCATTTGTGAGCTTGCCTGAGGATTAGAAAATTTCTGTATAGAGCTGAGCTTTCTTAGCTTCCAAGTTATATATACGTCTCTCTCTATTAGAGAGTAGAGACTATGATTAGGCGTGTTTCGGCCAACTCAGCAGTTCATCATTGCAGAATCCTTAAATAGATGTCACATAATGTGAAAAGGTAATAACAGGGTTCGTTCGGCCGTAGTCCTTGGGCTGACACCGCAGGCCGTAAAGTTTAGACTGGGTACCGCACACTTGTGGCGGCCAAGCTGCTTCGTACGTCAAGTTACACACCTGTGCTTGACCTGTAATGGGTGGTACCATCCCCAGCTTTTCTGAGTTTTTTATAGCAGCTTCAGCAAAAGTCGGGTTGCAACTCGTAAGGCAAAAGTTTCAAGGTTCTGGAAGTTATTCCACAGCACAGCAATACTGAGGTTATTCTCCAGTCTCCTCCACTTAAAAAACGCATTTGTAAGGCATATCACCAGATTAATATGTTGATTTTTTAGATACTATTTATTTAGTAGATTAAATAGATATCTGCGAAAGTTTCAGCAAGGCGAAGTGCCAGGAAAATCGTAATTTTTTGTAAAACTGAGGCAAACTGTCAATACCCAAATGGCCAAATGTAACGAACTCTTTTTTTAGAGTTTTAGTGGCAGAGCTAGTTACAAATAACTTCTGCTAGCAAAACATTCTTTTGCTGAGGTTTTACTGAGCATAGCAGCAAAAGACGTTAACGCTGCACAAAACAAAACTGCAAAACTCTTAGACGTATGTACGTATGCAATTCCAATGCATTGATTAATCAGAATGCATTGCAGACAGTTTTATAAACAGTCTCCATCATATTTATTATTCCTGTATTTTTTAACTTTACCAACAGCAATATATCTGTTTCTGACGGTTTGGGCATGAGCCTCCAATATGGATTTATGTTTTGTACATATTCATTCGTTTTCTGGTGTAGTGACAGTTTTGGTTCTGTCTGTAATCTGTATGTATAGTGACATTTCCTACGTGTGTTTTTACTTATATTTATACATAAGTAATATACACATCGACTTATTATTTAAGTAGTATATATGTATACGTTGCAAGGCTCACTGCCGATTCCCTTAATTGCTTTTGGTCTCACTAAAAGCTTTTGGAGCTAACATAACAGTAAAATAGAATTATAGTCAGCTTTTTGAAGATCAGTCTCTCAGTTTGCGTTCATGTTTTCGGCTCCGTATCTATATATTTGATGGCTGCAGATTCGGATCCCATATATACTAGTGTTAAGATATGTTTTTTTTCGTTGACTGAGGTCAAAAGTTCACAGAAGCTCTGCCCGGATACGTATTGGGGGTGAGGGGGGTTTCGGGTAGCGATGACTGAAATCTGACAAGACAAGATAGTGGGTGTCTTTTTTTTGCTATGTAGCTATTAAGGTCATCGATATTCTTCATTTCTGCATATTATCTAGCCTGCTCTTTAATCGATACATATATAGATTGTCAATAGTTTGGTATGTACATAGTGTCGGTCTCTGTGATACGGTTTTTGGTTTTGGTTTCGGTTTTGGTCACGATCTCGGCCGTATTCGATCTCAATTATATATTTTGGATCACATTTTCATTCTCTGAAGATTCTCAAAAAAAAATTTTAGAAAATTCAAAACTGTATAGAAACGCCTTGCCTGGCTCTCGCCACTCTAGTTTTTGTGGTCTCAATATCCTAGGGCCTATATATATATAATTCCTTAACCAGATTAAACGGACTGTTCTAATTTTAGTCCGAGGTTTTGGAATGACAAATCGGACAAAACACTAAACAAGTTAAAATAAGTCAGCTGCTTAATTTTAGTCTGACCCCATTCCCAAGCTACCACTGGACTAAATGGACTTAACATGCACGCTTAACATTAGCATGCATAGTTAAGTCCGTTTAGTCCGATTAAAAAGCAGCACGCAAGAAGTTAAGTCCGTTTAATCCGGAGGTTTTGGAATGACATTTTTAAGCTCAATTTTTAAACCGTTTAGTCTGTTTATAATTAACCCTTTAATCCGGTAAAGGAATAGGCCCCTAGTCTCGGTCTCTGTCCATCAAGCGTGGGGTAGGTAGGAAATTCTAGTTTGGGGGTAAGCTTTCTGTCTTAATGAGGTGAATCACCTTTTTGGACCATTTTTGACTTCGTAAGCCACTTCCTAGACATTCTGGGGACGGGACGGCTGGTGAAGTTCCTTCTGGGAGGGGGAGTTTTATTCTAGGTCGCCTTGCTATCTCTGCTCATACCGTCCGTATGATCTACACCTATGTAGACTAGGTCTAGGTCTGCTAGACCTACATATATACACATATGCATAAAATGTAGTGTTAAATAAAAAGGCTTAAAGAGGCTCCGTCGCTTTTAAAGCACCTTCAATTGCATACATTCTCTGGAAAAACAGTTCACATAGTTTTATCATATTCAAGAGCTTGAGCTCTAATCAAAACTTCAGTAGCACATGGTTTTATTCCAAGTTATATATATATACTCCAATGTGCTTCCTTAAGATCTTGCAGCACGGTGGTGTAATATAGGCTAAATAGCATTTATATATATACTTTAGCCGAAATCTAGTCAACTTGAGAAGCTTTGATTGGCTGTTTGGTGTTTTACAGGAAATGGCATATTTTTGGCTCACATACACATGTATATAGGCTGTTAGCATGGAAGAATTCAGATACGTATATATACAGATATATGGTCATACATTATATGCGTCTAATATACCTATGTATGTATACGGACTGATATGGCAATATAAGCTGGACTGATTTCTTAGTGTTTTATTTTCTGCCTACTGGCCGCATTAAACCTAAATTCATTTTAGTAGTCTATCTTTCTCTTTATATGTGTCCTTGCGTCTTCACTCATAATTATTATCTGTCTCTGTCATGGCATGTGTATATAATGTATTTTCAGTGTATATAGTACATTTTCATTTTTAATTGCACATCATCCATTTTCTTATTTTTGTCCTTTTTATGGTGCTTTTATTTTGCTACGTTTTTTTTGCGATTCTGCTATTTTTCTGAGTTTCTGAATTTTATAATAATTTTTATTTCAGTGGGTTTTTGCTTTATTGTGCATTTTTATTTTTTCTGCTGTTTTTATAGCTTTCTGCTCGTTGCCTGCTTTTTTCGCATCCGTAGCTTGATAAGTATATATACATAATATGAAATGTTCTTTTACCGTGAAGTATTAATTGATCGTTAATGAAATTTCTGTCAGAAGATTTAGTTCAGAGTCTATCTATAAAATGGCTATATATATAACTAGAAGTTTTTCTGGTGACACATTGTGACAGACAAAAAACTTTTGTTTGCTTGACTTTTTTCAAAATCCACTGGTTAGCTTTAGATAAATATTTGGCGCTTTTTTGCATAATATGCTTTCAATTAATTTGCTGCTTCGGGATAGGTAGTGAAATGCACCTAATCTGGTTGTTTTGGTTGTATAGGTGTTTATGTAGGTGCGACTGTGGCTTGCGAGTTGTGATCACCAACGTACATATATATAATATATGCCAAATGTTGGATGAAAAGTTGCGTATCAGATTAAGGGGTATTACAATAAACGAGGTCCAGAATCTCTGACGCCTGTCTGGCCGAAATTTCTGGACGCTGTTGCCTTGATCGATAAAAAACCTATATATATATATAACTGTTTTTATTATACAATATTTTTGAAAAATGTCATTTTTACACAGTTTGTTTTTACACAGATTTCAGGGACCCCCCCCCTTTTCCAGTGATCGTCGATTTTTTTGTAAAGGTAAAGCGGAACATGCCTTGTACCGAAAGTGGGGATAGTCACTATTTTACGACGTTTTGGAATTGATCTCCTCACTTGGCAGTTTTGTATATATGGGTATTATATACGTAGCTGTTATGTGTAGGTTGAGGAGAGTTCTCCCCTACTTTATTTAATTTATGAGGTTGCGACTTTTTACCTAACTTTCAGAAATCAGGTAGATACGCTTACGTATATGTGTATTAGGTGGTGTGTAACAGGACTGAATGTTGACGAACGGTTTTTTACCCAAATTCATGAGTCTGATCCGTTTTTCGAAACCCCAGTATGGAATTTTTCATTCTACGTTGGGCATACAAAATGATTTAGAATCAGCACTGCTTATTCACACTGTATTAATTTAGTTTCATTCAATCGTTTTCAATTTACCTACATGCGAATTGCGAAGGTAAAAAACAAACTGAAATTAGCTCAAAAGCCTAAAAGTAGCCCTAGTTGGACAGTTCTAACACAAACCACATCAAGCCAATCAGGCTGAAACTTGCATAGTAGTAGCCCACATGTATGTGCGAAATTGTATGATCCGGATTTTCGATATGTATTTTCAATTCTAAAATCGAGGGCGAATTGTGAAAAAAATGGTCGTTTTTGGGCCCACCGGCCACCAAATTTGAGTGATTTTACATTTGGCGTCACTGCTTAGGTCATGGGCAAAAATTAAAAAAATGGATCATATAGGTTGAGACATGACATTATAGGCTATCGAATCATGTAAAAATTAGCTTCGTCAGTATTAACAAAAATTTCGTGTATTAAAGGAACGTTTTGTGAGCACAAAAAACTTTTTTGCGCCTATGATTTACACGTAAAATTGAATTTTCGGGAGCCCCTAGTAAAAA
>JASANF010000751.1:0-14647 GCA_030248245.1 Trissonchulus sp. WLG1_4
GCGTAGGCTTATATTTGAAGACTAAATATGTGATAAATATGTGATAAATAAGTGTAAAACACCGGCAAAGTCTGCAAAAACAAAAATTCTTTTGCGATAAGCGCAGTTATAAAAACCAAATAAATTCAGTAAGAATAATTTATTTCAGCACCCGGTTTCAGTAAGTTGTTTAGCTTTATGCGATGAAGTCTGCAGCATTGGCTTCAATTGAACGGCACGTCAGTGATATTGTAATAATATCTTTGTACAATATTTGAAAGTGTTTGTGTGTTTCTGTAGCTTTTTTTAACTTAAATTTGAAAACTCGTTGATTTAAAAAATCTCCAAGTATCTTTTTTCGTACAATTTATGTTCGTAACTGTTCTGTTCAGCAATGTGATCACACGCCACTACTGACACAACCGAACGCCTAAACATGCCGAATCGTAATAGACAATCGGCTAAGTCATACTTTATGTCAGTATTAACTATCAGAATACTGTAAGATCTTGTTAAATTTAGTATGAGGTCATATTTTTACAACAACAACAAACAACAATGTAAGACTTGCAAGTATTCTATTGGTTTGACAAAAGTATTCCGAAGGCTGGGAAAAGTTACAAATATGACCAATTTTGGTTTGCATAGTTTCACATGTACTATTCCTTTAATTTCTGTATAATGTGGTGTTCTATGTTATGTCGCTCAAGGACCACCTTTTTACAACAACGACAGTTTGCAGACTCTAAGCTTTATGAAAAATAATTTAGTAACGGATGTTTAAGTATAGGCAGTTTGGTAACTGTAAATATTTTCTTTTAGCAAAACCCGAAACGCTACGCTCACTTTTCGACTCAATACAGCACGTTTTTGAGTTACGCAGAGCAGCCGCTCGAGAAATGTTTTGGTCAGGATTTAAAATGATTTTGCTAAAAACCTCACTTGTTGATTTTATGGAGAGGACCATACTTCAACGCCCTGCAAAGACTATGTATAAAAGAAAAGTAAGTATGAAGTTTTTTGTTGTCAAAATTTGTGACTTTTTATTATTTTTACTTCTGTTTAAGGTTAAAAGTTTTGAAAATAGATAATCTAATATGTATTTGTATGGCGCAAAAGTTCAAAAAGCATTAATTGTTAGGTACAAATAAAAATACTCATACAACAATAACCTTTTAAAATCATCTTTGTTATATTATACAGTGCAAAACTTTTGAATGAATGACGGGAGCCAATTTACCATAAGAACTGTTATCAAATTGTGAATTTGTCAGCAGCTAGTGCTAACTTTTTAACTATACTGACTAGGGATGTAGAAAATTCGGCATTAAATTCGATGTTCGGTATCGGGTGGTCGGCTATCGGCAAAAAACTGGTATTCGGTACCGAAAAGTTAATTTTCGACCGAATACCGAATAGTAGAAAGTCAAGAAATTCCATATCAAGCAGCGTTTAGAATAAGAACTCATTTTAATAATCCTTCAATTAGCGCGTGTTAGCTGAATAACTTCTAATTACATTTGTGAGGCATTAACACCACATATTTGCGTGAATTTTTATGAACGCTTTAACATCAAAGAAAAAATGCAAGTAAACTCTGCAAATCCCAGCAGTTTAACAACTGTCCCACTTCAATTCAAACCCAGCACACCTTGAGACAGCTAGGCGGAGGCACAGCGCAAGGGACCAGAAAGGTTGCAGGGGTCTCTCGGCTGATCGCGGCAGCTCCCAGAAACAAACAACAATTTTTTTATGTTTATGGATGTAGAGGTTGTCAGCGTATCGGAAATTTTTTATTTATTTGTAGTTGCAAAAGTTTAGGCTGTTGGGTCGGGGTGTTTTGCGGGGGGGTGGGGGGTGGGGGGTCCCTTGTTTGGGGTGTTGGTTTGGGGGGTTTTTTTTTTTTTATAATATATATATATATATATATATATATATATATATATATATATATATATATATATATATATATATATATATTATAAAAAAAAGAAAAGGATACCCCCACCTAAAAAGTTTCAAAAACAATACCGAAACATGCAACTTTGAGCGTAACAACTATATACACACTATAGGCACAGACTCGGTTTAGGCGGTAAATGCAAACTCGCATTAGAAACAATTTTTATAGTGGTGCGGGGAAAAAACCAATTTTCAACATTTCGGGTCGTCCTATTCTCCACATAGATTAGATTCATTAATGCACGCGGCTTCTATAACGGCCACCTTTCTCCTAACTGTTGAACTAATAAAATTGATTCTAACTTCTCACGTTTTTGAGTAAATGAGTCTCGAAACCTCTGGACCCGAGGCTAGCTAGCCTAAACTTTTGCAACTACCAATGAATAAAAAATTTCCGATACGTCTGCAACTGACCAGATTCGGCATAAACATAAAAAATTTGTTGTTTGTTTCTGGGAGCTGCCACAATCAGCCAAGAGACCCCTGCAACTTGCTTTCTTGTCCCTTGGCTTGTCCCTTTTCACCTAGGCTGTCTCAAGGTCTTGTGCTGGTTTTGAATTGAAGTGGGACAGTTATTAAACTGCATGTAAATTTTGCAGAGTTTACTTGCATTTTTTACTTTTGATACTTATAAGCATTCATCAAAAATTTACGCAAATATGTGTTGTGTTAAATGCCTCACAAATGCTAATTAGAAGTTATTAGCTAACACGCGCTAATTGAAGGATTATTAAAATGAGTTCTTATTCTAAACGCTGCTTGATATGGAATTTCCTTGACTTTCTAACTATTCGGTATTCGGTCGAAAATTAACTTTTCGGTACCGAATACCGAATACCCGTTTTTTGGCCGATAGCCGACCACCGAATACCGAACATCGAATTTAATACCGAATTTCGGTACATCCCTAATCAGTATAGTTAAAAAGTTAGCACTAGCTGCTGACAAATTCACAATTTGATAACAGTTCTTATGGTAAATTGGCTCGAGTCATTCATTCAAAAGTTTTGCACTGTATGATATAACAAAGATGATTTTAAAAAAGGTTATTGTTGTATGAGTATTTTTATTTGTACCTAACAATTAATGCTTTTTTGAACTTTTGCGCCATACAAATACATATTAAATTATCTATTTTCAAAACTTTTAACCTTAAACAGAAGTAAAAATAATAAAAAGTCACAAATTTTGACAACAAAATAACTTCATACTTACTTTTCTTTTATAACATAGTCTTTGCAGGCGTTGAGTATGGTCCTCTCCATAAAATCAACAAGTGAGGTTTTTAGCGCAAAATCATTTAAATCCTGACCAAACATTTCTCGAGCGGCTGCTCTGCGTAATTCAAAAACGTGCTGTATTGAGTCGAAAAGTGAGCGTAGCGTTTCGAGTTTTGCTAAAAGAAAATATTTACAGTTACCAAACTGCCTATACTTAAACTTCCGTTACTAAATTATTTTCATGGCTTAAGAGTCTGCAAAACTGTCGTTGTTGTAAAAAGGTGGTCCTTGAGCGACATAACATAGACACCACATTATACAGAAATTAAAGGAATAGTACATGTGAAACTATGCAAACCAAAATTGGTCATATTTGTAACTTTTCCCAGCCTTCAGAATACTTTTGTCAAACCAATAGAATACTTGCAATGTCTTACATTGTTGTTTGTTGTTGTTGTAAAAATATGACATCATACTAAATTTAACAAGATCTAACAGTATTCTGATAGTTAATACTGACATAAGTATGTACTTACCGTTGTCTATTACGTCAGGCATGTTTAGGCGTTCGGTTGTGTCAGTAGTGGCGTGTGAATCACATTGCCTGAACAGAACAGTTACGAACATAAATTGTACGAAAAAAGATACTTGGAGATTTTTTAAATCAACGAGTTTTCAAATTTAAGTTAAAAAAAGCTACAGAAACACACAAAAGTTGACTTTTCTCAAATATTTGTACAAAGATATTATTACAATATCACTGACGTACCGTTCAATTGAAGCCAATGCTGCAGACTACATCGCATAAAGCTAAACAACTAAATTGAAACCGGGTGCTGAAATAAATTATTCTTACTGAATTTATTTGGTTTTTATAACTGCGCTTATCGCAAAAGAATTTTTGTTTTTGCAGACTTTGCCGGTGTTTTGATCACTTATTTATCACATATTTATCACATATTTAGTCTTCAAATATAAGCCTACGCTCTCCACAGTTTTATTTTTTGCTTTTTGAGCTTTGTAACTTGTAACTAAAGGAGACGATAACACCGCCTACAGGGTCAATAAAATTAACTTTAATGAATTACAGCAATTTCCGTTTCAAAGTTTAAATACCTTGCCTAGCATTCTACGATTTGTCAAATTGTAAGCAAAATAAGAATAAAGTTCAACTACTGAAAAAGTTTATAAAATGATAAAAGCTTACTATATAAGCTGTGGTTATGTAAGAGTAATCCTTACATCATCACGAAATTGTTACTATTTTTACACATTTTTTACTCAGTCCAGATAGTGTTGAAAATTTAAAAAACTATCAACAGTGCCAATGCAATTGTTAGATGCAGTTGTATGCTGTCAACAGATAGAAGACAGCTTAAAAAACAGGCGGGCAAAGTTTATTTGCTACGTAAAAAGTTCAGCTCAGCGTTCACTGCATCACTATGCATAGAAATTGCCTGTTATAGGCTACCCACTGCTTCTTTTTCAACGTAAACTGATTACACACAAATACGTCCCCCAATTTGATAAAAAACAAGATTGCTTGATTGCTGGTTGCTTGATAAGAATTTTTCTCATTCATAAATTAGAAGACAAGCGTTACTTAAAGTTTATGCAAAAACGCTACAACTGGAGATCAAAATCTTACCCTGAAAACAAATCTACTTGCGCCGTTTGACCACTTGGCGTTCGTTGTGACTAAGTGAAAACATTACAACTATACTGAGAGAGAAAAGATGAAATTGTACCTAATAAATTATTTTCTAATTTTAAATGTATTAAAATTTATATGTCAATTCTGTTGACATGGTCGTAATGTGAGTCTAATTTTTTCCCGTTTTACAATACTAAAAGAATAAAATTAAATCTCAGCCTAAACCTTTTGAAAGTTATACTTAATAACATTTCAATTTACGACAATAAAGTCAAAAGGGTTTCATTTAACTGATAGCGGGCTTCATTTTAGTCAAATTAAGCGACTAAACTGAGTTGTTCGCTTAAGTTAAGCTAGCTTTTTAAATTTGATTAGTGAGGATTGTTTAGAAAAAATAACATATGTAAAAGGTATAAAAAAATTTAATAAGTTTAATATTTTTGATCAATAAATCAATAGATAATTTTTTGATAAAGTTGATTATATTTAATATGTATAAACATAAATAATCGATCAATAATACCTACGCTTTTATAAACTGAAAGTACTATACGTAATGTAATTCTGTTATAAAAGCCTAAATCTGAAACTGTTTTGTAAAGAAACACACTTGCTAGACAGTCACTTTATTATCAGATGCATATTGTTTAAAAAACTTTTTAATATACTCCTATACTTTTTTAAATACACTGTACTTTGTTGAATTAATTGTATATGTGTGCAGTATGAGAACTATACTTGAAATTTTTTAGCTACACCTGTCGTGTCCCAAGCAAAGAAGAAAGGAAAAGAGCGGCAAGAAGGCGACAAAGGCAGCGACGACACAAGCGTAATTTACTGGGCTTGCCTCCAAACAACCAGAACGTAGTCGGAAGGAAAGTGATTCAGACAGCGACGTAAATACCGACGGGCTACTTCAAATAGGAGAAAACCGGTGGCTTGCTGTTCCTTCGGTCGAATGGAATGTGGACGAGCGTCACCATCCCCGTTTTTCCAAGAGCGACGTCAGCAGCAACATGTGTTTCATACTATCAGGAGCAGCAGCAGTAGCAAGAGCAACAACAACAACTACTACTACTACTACTACAACGACAGCAACAACAACCACAACAACTGCAACACCACCACCACCAACAACAACAACAACATCAACAACAACAACAACATCAACAACATCAACACCAACAATAACCATAATCACAACCGCCACAACAAAGATACATACCACTATTAATTTTTTAACTATTCAATAATTAGGTTTTATTGTATTCAATCTGATAATAAAAATATCTATCTGAAATAAAGTGTGGTTGTTTTGTTTTGATTACGCTGACTTTTTCTACTTAATTGTAAAACGTAAGATACTACACAATTAGTCATAAAACAAACTTCGTATATCACTGATAAGTTCTGCATTTTAGTTTACTATCTCAGTGGTGAAAGATAAAAAACAGTTATGGTACTGGCGTCTGTCTGGGAATACAAACCCTCACTTCAGAAAAATATGAGGGTTTGTATTCCCAAACAGACGCCAAATACTACTATTGTTATTATAAATTGTGTTTTGCGACTTGAAAGTGTGTTGATGCAAATAAATGCATTCGATGTTGTTTTTGTTTTTGTGTTAAAGTATAAGGGATAAAATATATAAATATATAACATACACAGATAAATACATATCTACTACGATTTGATAATATTTATAGACATGCAGAAATAAAGCTTATTGGTTGATATCGTTATCAAATAGGTGGGTAAAATCAAGAGTACATAATAGCGTCTCACTCTATATAGAAGAAGAGTGTGACACTCTCCAGCCTGCCTGTGTTCTAGCACAGGCAGATGCGCTGGTCGTTTTCAAGCTACATGTTGACATTCCATGCAACATGTGACTGGCCAATCAGAAGCGAGCTTCTATTCTCTGATTTGCAGACGCCTGTGCACGTGCTCCAATCATAAAACGGGATAAGAATAAAGGTTAATAACTCATTATTTATTCATAGTCTGGGTGTAAAAACATTAAAAATGTTTGCAAATACCTTTGGGGATATTTTGGCAAACTTTCAGCGAAATTGATTGAGAAACTTTGAAGAAATTCAGAAAAGTTTATATCTCAAAAGTTTCTCAATCAATTTCGCTGAAAGTTTGCCAAAATATCACTAGAGGTCTTTGCAAACCTTTTTCAATGTTTCTGCAAGCAGACTATGAATAAATAATGAGTTGTTAATCTTTTATCCCTATCTTAATGCTTATCAACGCATCAGCGATTATATACTAAAGTGTGTTACGCAGGGAATCTACGCGCTGATTGGCCAGTCACATGTTGCATAGAATGTCAACATGTAGCCTGAAAACGACCAGCGCATCTACCTGTGCTAGAACACAGGCAGGCTGAAGAGTGTCTCACTCTTATTCTATAAAGAGTGAGAAGCTATTATGTACTCTTGGTAAAATTAAAACCAAACTTTTGTATTGACGTCTGTTTGAGAGTACAAATCTTTACTTTGGAAAAGTATGAGGGTTTATATTCCCAAACAGACGCCAATAACTACATAGTCAGGTTTTCTTGCATACTGGCTGATTGTCGTGATGGTAATTTGATAGATTGAAAAAAAATTAGCAAAAAAATACAAAAACTTTGAGAACTTCGCCATTTTCTTGAGATATTTCCATTTCAGAAGATTGGGTGCAAAATGGCTATTTCAGTAAACTGGTAGCTGATGGCACTTGTTTTGTTTTGTAAGTATATTTATGTGAAGTAATTTACCGCCAGATGTCATATAAGTTGAACGGTCTTTAGGCTAATTCTTCAGCCAACTAAGTTTGTTCACTTTAGTGTTTATCAGTGTGATAAAGCAACCGTATAAAAAATCCTGCTTGTAATAAATTTTATATTTCCCGTTAAAATTAGCGCGCTGTTGTTTTTTTGAAGAATTAAAACTTTTCAGAATTTGAAAAACATTCAATATCTAATTAACAAACTGGTAAAAACACCTGAATATTTTTTCATGATTGAAAACTAGTGTTTACAAAATCGTCAAATTTGCTATGAAAACATTATCTCGCCATTAATTTCTCCTGGGGTTTTTGCTTTTTCCAGACAACATTCGCACCACTGTTTAGGCTGATTCAGTCCGACCAACATTTTAATTAAAATCAAAAACCTTAATTGTATCCTAGTGTGTCACGCTTATCACAAAAATAAGGCCATTAAGCTTATCTTGGCTATTATGTTCACTCAAAAAGGTGAACTTTGATGGATTTTTCTTTCTACAGTTTTATTTTTAAGGCAAGTTATTTGAAAATCACTTCACGATGCATTAAACGGTTTTATATTTTTTACAGTTTTTTATTTGAACCCATTTAACGTTTAACCTATATTTTAAGGCTTTTTAAACAAAGTGCTAAGTTTGTAATTAACCAATCAGATAGTTACAGCCTTTTAGCTCCCTCCGCAGTCAAGTACACAGTCGCACGTTTTTTTATTTGTGGTTGCTATTTAAGTGTCTAAGCTACTAATTACTTTGCCATTTCATTTCTAGGTAGTAGTATACTTTGTTTTGTATAGTTCGGTGCAGGTCAGTTGACCGGTACCAAGTGGGGTACGGAAAGGAACCAGACAATAGAGAGATGTTGGTGAAACTGTATACTCTTTCGTAATTTTTTCCGTAATGGAAGAGTAAACATATTCATTTTGAGTGAACATGAGAAAATAAATTAAAGCGAACCAGTTTGTTTATTTTTCCTTGTATGACTTCATATTGCAAAAGCGGATGTACTGTCAATTTTTCCTGTTGTGTCGCAGCACAAGAGGTATTCATAGCACAATAGGTAACAGGTATCTTGACTGTACAAGATAAATCTGAGATTGTAGTACATCTTTTGTCAGTTGCGTTTGTGTAAAATTTCCCTTTAACGCAACAACAGGTCTGTCCCATGTGTTTTCTATGTACCTACTATCATGTATGCCTGAAAAAACGACTACTTGGAGTGTTAATTGTCTGAAGAAGTCGTAGGCTGGGGGGAACGGGCTGGGCTGGGTAGGCGAACGCGCAGGTCGTCTATTTGCTTCTACACTGCCTCACTGATGTAGAGAACACGCTCGAGTTTAAATAACAAATCCATATACAAATAAGGCTGCAGCATCAGACAGACTACGTACATCATATAAGTACGTACTGCGTGACATTTGTATTGTTACCAAAATTATAGAAGCAGACAATACATTCTACATTACAACAAGCGACAAAAATGAAAAATTAAGCAAGCGTAATCAGCGGCAAAACCTCCAGTAAGTATTAAGCTACACTTTCAAGTAAGCTGACCTGTGGGTCAGCTAAAACCTGCTGTGCAGCATTTATTTTACTTAAAATTGTGTAATATAAAAGATTGGTTATTAAAGATTTCAGAAAACTGTGTATGCAAAATATTGAAGGTGTTTTTCCCCTACAATAAATTGTGTGAAAACAAGCTGGCTAGAAGTCTCTCAATTGAAAAAATTATGTATCATAACACCATTCTAATTCTAAACCGGGATGGAACCAGGAACCTTTAGATCTTCAGTCTAACGCACTCCCATCTGTGCTATTTCGGCTTGCTAATAATTGTTAAAGTCAACATGACAACTGGCGCTCTGTGATTATATGTATACAAGCGTAAGATAACATCAACAGCCTTATTAAAATTTTGCTTCATCGAAAATTATTTCATTGATCAATGCATATTTTCAGAATTTTCGTTGAAATAAGTTTAGTGTAGCAATGTTTGCTGAGTTATGTATTATTACTGAAAGCTTGAGTCTGAAGCACTGGCCTACTAAAATCATTCAGTTATTGAGCTTAAGTTGTACGAACCGGTTGGTTCAAAGGTAGCGCTTTGGATTAATAATTTGAAGACAAATGGTTCGATTCCGTATGTTAATTAACTTTTTTGAAGCTACAAATTCTATCAACGTAGCGTTGCACTGCAGATAGCTGTGTTCTATCGACTAAGCTACCAGCCTTTCGGTGTAATTTAACACTGTAATTCTAGGCGACACACGCACATACTTATTTGAGCTGAAGTAAAACATGCATACAGACGAATTGCTTGCACAGTTTAGTGTTATAACGCCAAAATCAAAATTAAAGATCTGTTGTGCTGTGGCACAACAGGAAAAAATAAAAAATAAAAACAATCTCAATTAGTCTTGATGATGAAAGCTTTCCAATATTCTGCGTTACCCCGAGGCTCTTTTTAATCTCGTAAACTCCAACAGAGCGCTTTCTCTTTTCAAGCTTTTTTGTACCACCTGCATGACCGGATGCCATCAGAAAAAATTCTGATTTCCTTTAATATTTGATCATAGCAATTTTTGTAATTAGGTCACAGAGTTTTTTCCGGCATGTGGAACTTGAACTATGTTTGTCTAGATGAGTTTGAATGAGTTTCAGATAATTTTCGGAGAGAGCTTGCAGTGTTAAGGGGGAGGGGGGCTACCTGTTTAAGGTGGTAGTTACGTTTTCGACAGTTTTTATAACTTGCTATAACTTTTGATTTACTCAATGAATTTACTAGCTGTCTTTTGCACTTTAAAGAACTTGACTAAAACTACACTGATGCACATTATTTAGCTTAAATCTGTAACAAGCTTGTCAGCAGACCCTGTTAAAGTAGTCGAATTTCGTGAATTTTTGCATTTTTCATCTTTTGCTTGTAAAATGGACAGTTTAATCCCAACTAATTTTATTCCTTGCACCAACATAGACAATAACATGATGAATTTTAATGCTACGTTTGATGCATTTATATGATGCAGAAAAGAAGTTACGGTCCTTCTGGTAGTTGTCAAGTTTTGCAGACTTTTGTATAATGTGCTTTAGTTCAAAAAAATGTTCCATAAATGTGACGTAATCTCAAAAAGCGAAAGGCGGAAGGATAAGTTTTTGAAATGAATTGAATTGAAGGTTTTTGACATGACCGTGTGTCATTTTTTTCTTTTTTCAATAAACGGCCGTTTTGACTAGCTACGTACTGTGGCTTAGCTAAACATAAAATTTTCAAAAAATTGTCGTAACTGGCTGAAAAATATTTTCTGCGAAAATTAAAAATGATTTTTTTCAAGCTATTTTAGCAAGCATTTATCTAAAATTAGTCTATAGTTTTCTAAAATAATATGCGTAGTATTATTTTTGATTGAAAATTAATCGTAGGTTGTCAAGTTTTACTCCTGAAAAACTGTCGAAAACGTTACTACCACCTTAAGTGAAAATTTTAGGTCCTCCAATTCGCTTCGAATTTGCACACAATGTAGCCCCAGGGGGGGCGCGTCGCAGATGTAACAAACTGGAACCAATGCTTTTGCCAATTTTTTACTAGGGGCGCCCAAAAAATCTGTTTTACGTGTAAATCATAGGCGCAACAAAAAGTTTTTTGTGCTCACAAAGCGTTCCTTTACTCGAAATTTTTGTTAATACTGACGAAGCCGATTTTTACACGATTCGATAGCCTAATGTCATATCTCAACCTCTATGATCCATTTTTTTAAATTTTTGCCCATGGCCTGAGCAGTGACGCCAAATATAAAATCACTCAAATTTGACGGGCCCAAAAAACGGTTATTTTTTACATTTCGCCCTCGATTTTAGAATTGAAAACACATATCAAAAATCCGGACCGCACGATTTTGCGCATACATGTGAGCCACTACTATGCCAAGTTTAAGCGTGATTGGCTTAATGTGGTTTGTGTTAGAACTGTCCATCTAAGGGCTACTTTTAGGCTTTTTTGCGTGCTTTGCCTATGTAAATACAGTGACAAAAGTACCGAACCAAAAGTGCACCTTCAAGCTTAATTGTTCTTATCTGAGGTAGAGGTGCCTTGTGAGAGTAACATATGTGAAAATAAGCAAATTGGAGAACTTTGATTTTTGACCTGGGTAGCAACCCCCTTTAAGGTTGTAGTTGCGTTTTCGAGGTTTTTGTGATTTCTATGTAATCTTTGCGCCCACAGAACTCAACTCATAAATGACACCTGAGCACGAATTTTCGGCACAATATTGTAAAGGTCAAAATCCCCGGGCTTGTCTCTCACTTTTTCAAAATTTCACCTATGGACGTTTTTAGAGGGCTGTAATTATCAGAAAACACGTTAAATTTTCGGTGCGTTGGTTTGTATGCTATTTTCTCAGGAAATTGACTAGTTATAGAAAAAGTGGGGGACATGCCTGGATTTTAAACGTGTCAAAAACCTTGCCAACTTTCGGCCCCAACAGGTAATCGTATGATTCAGAGCTGTGGCGCAAACATTTTGTAAAAAAATTTGAATTTTTAAAAGGACCAAATTTCAAATGCTTGTCCTAGAAAGAAGACCAACGGTTGACTTTCAATACACAGCATAGTTTTAGGTAAAAATAGCTCTACTTCATGCAAAATACCGCTTGCGATTTGAATTTGTAAACGCTGAGCTATGGCTTTCCAAAGAAACCCCTAAAAACGCAATTGCCCCCTTAAGTGAGTGAATTTCATAAATTAAATTATTTTTGAAACTAGTTTTTATGAAAAAAAGTGGCGTAAGTTGTAACTCTACTACAGTGCATTGCAAAAAAAGTTACTAATTCGTTAATGATGACAAACTTTCGTTACCAAAAAGAACGAAGGTTTGTACAAAAGGACCAAGGTTTGTCTTGAAAGACGAAGCTTGGTCCAAAATTACAAATAGCTCATTGCTTTGCACTGACTGACGCATGGTATAAAAAATAATTTCCAGCTACCTCTACCTGCCTCGCTCCATGCGAAAATGTCTAATTCAATGTCAACAGCAAACTGAGTAACGCCTCCGGATGTTATTTGACAATAGGTTGACTCTGCACTGAAATGAGAACAATCGCAGTCTGTGTCAACCCTTTCATACATAGTATATTTATTTTGCCTTTAAAAAACGTGTCAAAAATTATCAAAATCTGGCAAAGGCTTGCTAAAACGTTTCTAGTCAGATCTAGATACAACAAACCCAATCTGCGGCAGAATCTTCAGTAAGTATAAAGCACGAATTTTTAAGTAAACTGAGCGCAGGTCAGTTAAAATCTGTTGTGCAGCTACAAATTTTGCAGCATTAACCTTATTCCTGGCTTTGTAAAAATTAAAATGAAAATGCCTCTTGGCGTCCGAATTGAATTCCTACGCCAGACGCGTCGGATGACATCACCCGACGCCTTGGATTATATATCAAGCTTGCTGGCTTCGCTAGAAAAAGTTTTATATCATTCGACGCCAAATGAAACTCGATAAAATTTAGATGCAAACATGGAAAAGAAGGGGTCGGAAGCGAGATTTAAAAACAACAGAGACAAATATGTAATTAAAAATACTTCTTTCACTTTGTTATTTTCAAATTTGCTTAAAATCCTCAAACAAAAGATAAATTACTTTCAAATCTGAAAAAAGTTATCTTTTTGAACTTTGTGTGTAAAGTATCCCCTATTTCTAATAGAAGCTAACAATTGGAGGAGAGTCTGCCAGGCTACATATGAGTGTCTGGCTTACTGGCCGAAAAAAATTCAGTGTATATACTAAGCTTTTTGTATGTTACTTATTACATTATTTTAGTAAAAATTTTTCAAGTCACTTTAGATAATTGTAAAATTTTTTTGTAATGCAATTTAAAGTTTTTATCTAAATCTTTCACTAAATTTAATTTAATAACTTGTAGTTCACTCAAGTGCTTGAATTTTATTTTAACCCACCCCCATGCACTAAAAATTTGACTGGAAGTTGTAACACAATTTTAATATTGACCCAAAATGCTTGGTAAAAGTTTTGGCGTCAGATGACATCACCCAACGCGTCGGATGACGTCATTTGACGCGTCGGAAATTTTGGCGTCGGCTGACGCGTCGGAGGCATTTCCATTTGAAATGGATTGTACATTTAATGTGATATGTGCGTAAATCGCATAAATTGGCATTTGTAAAAGCTTTTAGACAGCACTACATTGTTTTAACACTGTATTTACACTATACCTACAGTCGATGTTATTTCTATGAAAGTCAACCAAATATTGCAAATATGCAAATATGCAAACATTTTGCGGAGCACTTTGTGCAAGGATGTGTTTTGGGCTGCCAAATATCGCAAGTACATATTCCTAATTGCTGCAGCGACATTGGATCACAAAGCAGACTACAGATAACAGTAATTTGACAGCAGCTGTCTTGCACTGATACATGAGCTAGAGAAACGCACACAAATACTATGCTGGCCAATTACTGCTGAACAAGCAACAGTTTGCTGCAAAAGAAAAATAGAATGAATTTTACAGTAATTTGTCATGATTGACGAAAAACCTGTTGCGACCTTATTCTTTATTCCAACTAGATCACTGCTGAGTAGTATTGGAAACATGTTTCAAAATGACTGAAGCACTATGGAGCAAACATTTCAACCCATTTCGCTTGAGCAAAGAGCTGGATTTGATTAAACAATACCCGAATTAAACGGGTTAAAATGATCAAACTTGCCAACAAGTTTTCCTGCAGAAACAGTTTGTAAACTCTGGTGACGCGTGCATTTTCGTGGAAACATAGTTGAAAAGTTAGCAAACATATGTTTGCAAATTACAATTGCAAACTGAATTTTAAAACGTTTTTATGAGAAATTGTAAGGAGCACTATTTGGTTTTAATTTTCGCCCAGCAGTTTGTGACCAAGCCCACTCAATTCAAATTCTCCAAGCAAACATACGCCGCCGACGGCCATAACTAGGCAAAATATGTAGCTCACTTTCTTTTACCCATCTGCTTTATTAATTTTTTATAAATTTATTGTATAAGATACATGAACTGAACGAAATAAATA
>JASANF010000754.1:0-16775 GCA_030248245.1 Trissonchulus sp. WLG1_4
CATTCAAAAGCGAGCTGTGTGAACGATGCTTTTCGAGTTTGTTTTATGTAATGAGTTCTGCTGAATGTGGTCTCAGGTGTATTTTAATGGTATAACAGTTGTACCCAAAATTGTTCCTTCGTTTCGGCCTAAAAATGTTGGGACTTTGGAGTCCTTGCGAGTGCTGCTTCTGCTTTGCGCTTGGACGGATGCACTCGCTTACGATTGCTTTCAGCTTTTTTTAAGATCAGATGCTCAGTAAATGCCTAACGCACTCGGCACTACCACCTGAGCCAACCGGCCTTGCTGTCAGCTTGAACTGTAATGTTGCGGGATGTTGCAGATATATACAGATTGCCACAAAAACACTTCTAAGGTCCTAATTAATTATTAATTAACAATTTTGGTGCCTTTTCTCCTGGAGGTCCTTGTAATCCGCGTTCCCCGACAAGTCCTGACAAACCCTGAAGCAAAATAGGATAACTAAAAGTATATACCTATGTAATGCTATATACCTACTTGATGCTAAGTATATACTGTTTTCTGTTTTCTGCATCTATTATGTTGTGCAGATTTTTGTTATTCCACTTACGGTGGACTGCACCAAATCAGATTAACTGACGATTAGCTTAAACCGATTTAGCTCAGGTTTAAATTCCTTAAATCGGTTTAAGTGCGCTGCACCAATGGCGATTAGCGCAGTTGGCGCTTAGCTGGAGTTTAGCTGAGGTTTAAAGTTAAGTCTCAGTAGTGTAAATTTAAACCTCAGCTGGACCAGGTTTAGCTGGGGATTAACTTTTGTGATTTTTTCAAAAAGGGGTTGACAATGGGAATTTGGTTAATATTTTATCCACCTGTAGGTTTTCGCACACGCTGGTTTCATTTATGGCAATATTGAAGCAAAATTTTGAAGATTTTCAAACCTAGGCTATGACGCAAGCGCAATGCACCCGGAAAAAATATGTAGCGCAGTTGTAGGTTCGTTGAGAAAAAACTGCCTGGATGATACACTTGACGTGTTGTGTTGATGTTAAATTTATCCGACTGCGAAACTCATTTTAAACTACATAATGTGCTAGTTTAAAAGAAAAAGATATTACTGAATTTAAGTCTAATTTGTTAGTGGGTGGGTGGGATCGGATACACTAGACATACAGTACTGTTGACTGACATGGAATTGCTATCCCAGCCTGATTCCTGAAACCGGGTCGGCGGGGCCTCAGGGCCGTAGACCTCATTTCTAATCTCTGATTTTGTAACCCCGATTGACTGGAAGAGCCCTAGATTTTGTCCCAACCTAGGGCCCAATTTATCGAAGCAATTTGTCGTTGTTGTTCGTCGTTGAAAAACTTGAACTGATCGAAATATTTAAACGACGAACATTTTGCGTTATTCAATGTTCAATGAGACATTCAATGTTATGTTCGCCGTCAAATATATTTCGATCAATATAAAACTTCAACGACGAACATTTTGCTTCATGTCGAAAGTTCGAGCTGTGTGTCGCCCTCTTTCTGGGATGGACTTCGCAAAGGTGGTTCTATAAAACCATGGGTTTACGTTGGGATTGGAACTTACTTACGTTTTCATATTGATTAGCAGATAATTTTACTACGAAATATTCGATTCGTCACGACTCACGAATTTTCTAAATTTTCTCAACCATGGTTTTGTAGCTCTGTTAAAATGAATAGACACTTGCTGTGCTGCAGGTTTGAAATTTCAACTGAGCTAAAACCATGGTTTGAGACATATACGAAATTTGAAAAGAATCAGGCAATATGTCGATGAAATTACATATGTGCTACTCATGATCTCATGAACATGATATGAAAGCTTACGTGAAACCATGGGTAATAAAACCATCTTTGTGAAAACCACCCATAGGTTTTACGCAGTACACTAAAGCTCATTGCATAATTTGAGAGCCGATTCCTAACATCCATTTAACGGATTAGATTAAAATTTTATTTTGTCAATAGCTCATCTCAAGTTAACCCTTTGATGCGCACTGTGAACCTCAGGCACCCCACTGGGTGGATGCCCAATCTGGGGCTGTAAAGCTTGGCTAGCTTATTCTAGTCAACTGATCTTCAAACTGTTTTTTCAGATATTGCAGATCTTTGCATTTGGTGGCCCAATTTTAGTCCTGCTGCCACACAACAAAACCTATGGTTTATTAAGCAGTGTGAAAATTTTACGTTTTTTCGTCGTAAAAGTTGTATTTTCTTTATAGCCTCATTATGATGTTTGATCGTAACTCTGGCAGTCGACTGTTTGTGCATCAGATACAGCGGATATTATAGTTTATTTTTAGCAGTCAACTATGATAGGCGCACGATTGCTGTGTTAATACTCTAGGGTGAGGTACATGCCTATTATGCCTGAGCGATGGCGCAAAATTTGCACAAACTTTCAACTTTGAGCGCTTATAACGCAAAAACGGTGCGTTCTACACCCTTGATCGACTGAATATGTTTTGTTCACCTTAAATTCTCTATCGAATGGTGGTTTCGCGAGCTCTCAACGCGCACGTAGTTCGAGCAATGGCCAAAAAACTGGAAGGTGTCAAAGTTTGGTTGCCTAGAGGGAGAACCTCTGGTCGTCAAAGGGTTAAGGTGGGGTCCAGGGGCGGACCGTGACCTCCAAAAGGGAAGGGTTGGAGGGATACGGCATAAAGTTTTTTACCTTATTTGACATTTTTACTACGTTCTTAAGCTGTGTCACTACGCTGCCCTTGCTGCGTCATGATGTTTTCAAGAGACAGTGGTGTACATACAAAAAAATTCGGTGGTCGGGGGGGGAATGACTTCGATTTTTCGTAATGGGTTGAAATGCACATTTTAGTAAATTTAACACTTACCTACATCACAAAAATGCAACATTACTAAATCACAAAGTTGCAGGGGTCTGGAGGCTGCAGCCCCCAGAAAAAATTGGAGATTTTTTCAATTTTAGGCGGAATTTGGTTAACTATGTAGAGACGTATCAGAATTTTTTCCGACAGGCAAATTAAAACAAAAGATGGGAACATCACATCAGACAGTGTATTAGACAAGTAAATGCAGTATACTATACTCGCGCAGACATACAAAGGCTTTGATGAAAGATAGCAACAAAGAATAGTAAGCCAAGAGATGCAGGGGCCTGGGGGCTGCAGCCCCCAGGAAATAAAATTGAGAATTTTTAGATTTTTAGGCCAAATTGGACAACTGGAGACGTATCAGAAATTTTTTTGGGCAATTCACAGAAACCAAAGACTGGACTTTACGAATGTATGCGCTAGTCGTATGTTAGGTATTTATTGTGTATACGGTGTGTAAATTATGTTTGGTTTTATCAAGAGTACATAATAGGGAAGAGTATGACACTCTTCCCTATCCTAGCTAATGGGCCCGGACGATGCTCCGGCCGAAATAGCGCTTTTACGCCTTGACGGGGGTTACCCCCCTGAAATCAAGTAGTCCGTAAGTATCCCACAGTAGTCTGGGGGCGGTAGCCCTCAGCAAAAATTAGAGAATTTTTAATTTTTAGGCCCAATTTGGTTAACTGGAGACGTATCGGAAATTATTTTTCCGCAAAGTCAGGCCCGTGGCCCGGTCCGGCCCGTCAGTTTTCGGCCGGCGGCTATTGAGCCAAGGGCTGCGGGCCGTGATGCAGGCCTCTAGTCTTGACTAATAAAAAGCAGCAAGCTAAAAGTTAACGCCCTTTTAATCCGGACAATTTGGAATGAAATTTTCAAGCATGATTTTAAACTGTTCTTGTAGGACTTTTATTATAGTAGGTCCTCTTGACATCAGAACTTACTCCGAAAATATAAATTTTTGAAAATTTTTTAAGGGGAGCGAAAACATGCTACGAAGACATAACAAGCACGTTTTGCGAGTAAGGTTAAACTTATTTCAGATAGATTGCGTTGCGACTTGCTTGCAGTGCTGAGGATATTCTGCGAATATAAAACGCGGCACTTAAATTTTTTTAGTTGAACATAATATTTAAGAAACTTGTCGACCAGCTACATAGGTACATATCAGTGTTAAACTTAGCCAATGCTGTCACTAGTAATAGTCAAAATCCTGACACCTACAGAAGACATGAAACGTGACTACGGTTCACAAGTTAGGTTCAAAATTGATCACTATATTGTAAAACCACACGTAATAGCCATTTTAGTAACATTTCGTATATTTTACAGCAGTTACAGTGCAGTTGCGACCATACATGGGCGTGGGGGGATTGCTCCCCCCCAAACCGACTCCGCTCCTCCCCAGACGGGTCCGCTCCCCACCCTAGAATATTCTGAAGGTAGCTTACGAAACAAAAATCGGTGGCTTAGGAGCAAAAAGTAGTGGCTCACGAAGTAAAAACGACCGGAAAAGTTGCTCCACACACCCACCCCCCGTCGACGGCTCAGCCCCCCCCCCCAGACTTCCGCAGCTGCGCATGTGTGGTTGCGACTCACAGCAGCTAAACAACGCAAACGCTCATGATGCGGTAGTCAGTTGATGCGGGCTAGGCAGTTCAAGCTATTGAGCGTTAGTGAACGACATCAATATCGTGGACTCAGTAACCACGTCATGATATGGCTGCCATATCGTCTTCTGGAATAGGTTCAAAACTTTTTGCTTCCAACACGCTAATAAATATTCCACGGAACATAGTTGCGACAGGTTTTGTTAAAATACTCTTTTCTACATGCAAAAGTTGTCAGCACTGAGAGCAGGCAGCTGATCATCGCTACACACAATCTGGACACACACACCCACACAAACAGTGTTAATTGCTGACCTAGCAGCAGTTTAACACTAAAATAGGTGCATTCGTGTGCTCTTGATGCACACGTTTGCATTATAGTATATACGCGGCGGCTGAGGCCGCCGCGTAAAAAGTGACAAATATAAAGAAATGCAAAAAATAGTTTAAAAATGTAGTCATTGTATTGAAAAGGAACCAAAAACATTACCTGACACGTGGAAATAATGCTAAAAATTATTGTATTGAAAAAGAACAAAAAAACTACGAAAGAGTGAGAACAGCGCTAGGACTCCACACAGTTACTAATTACACCAAAAAAAATCTGGTTCAAAAACTACACGAAATTCAAATCACATTAGGTGAAAACAGTTATGTATATACCCAGAGCTAAAAATAACACTTTCACAACGTTTAAACAACACTAATATCCAAAATTGTGTACATTTGTACGTATCCTTTTGCGTAGTTGCTGATTGGTTAATGATGGCGCACATGATGAAATTCAGCGCATTTGATTGGCTAAGGTGATAATTGGCGATTAACTGAAGCTTAGCACCAGGTTAAATTTATGTTGGCGCTAAGCTCAAGCTTAGTTAAATCTCAGTTAATCTTCAGTGGTGCAGCGGATTTAAACCTGAGGTTTAACTGCGATTTAACTAAATAGATTTAACTGTAAATTAGCTCCAGCTCAGACTTAAGTTAATTCGATTTGGTGCAGTCCACCGTTAGTATACATACAGATACTGTAAATTACCACAAAACACTATGTAGGAAAACATGCCCTATTGAAACACAACCAGTTTTTTCACTATTAAGTACAAAGCTATAAGTGAAATAGGTATAGGTACTCTTGTTTTGGCGAACAGTTCGTAGTCTGCCTATTCTTCAACGCAAGAAAAAAGCGTATTTGAACATGGCTGAGTGCGACCGCTTTCGTCGGGCAAAAGAAGTAGTTGACAAACCCTCGGTCCAGTTGGTCCAGTGTCGCCTCTTGATCCTTTCGGTCCTGGTCTCCCCTAAAATTAGTTTTAATCATTATCTAACAATAATAACATCGTGCAAGTTTTAGACACTTTGTTAAGAAAATGCTAAATAGGGTATTTTCACTAAAACTTACATTTTTTATATAATTATATATTTTTGCATTATATTTTTGCTTGTTTATGTTTCATACTATCATGCTAATGATAAATTTATAAAATTCATTTATTTCATAAATTCTACCGTGATATACTTACATGCATCAGGTGTTGGTCGCAGCTTGACTATTTCTTAATTTGGTAATATCTGGACAGTAACTATGCGGGGAATTTAAAAGCTAGGTTATAGGGCCCGCTTCTCAGTGAGAATTTATCACTAAGCAAAAGAAAAAATTCCTAAGCAACTAGAAAAAAATAGAAAATACAAATTGGACGTAAGAGGCATAAGTTAATAAAGTAGCCCAATCACTAACAATATTTTTTTTCACTTTTGTCCTCAATTTTAGATTTGAAAATACATATAAAAAATACGATTTTTTTGGATCATACGATTTTGCGCACACATGTAGTTTGTTCAGACTTATTTCGCATTCGTATATCGCTAATTTCTAAATTAAGATCTTATTTCTTGTTTGTTATATTTTATTCTGTCTATTGCGAACCTGGCGTTATTAGGTCACATACCGGCTCCCCTGGTGGTCCGGGATCTCCTGGTCGTCCAGGAA
The DNA here is from genome assembly GCA_030248245.1 of Trissonchulus sp. WLG1_4. Lineage (NCBI taxonomy): Eukaryota > Metazoa > Nematoda > Enoplea > Enoplida > Ironidae > Trissonchulus > Trissonchulus sp. WLG1_4. Next base: position 6,440 of record JASANF010000754.1, read on the forward strand.
CTCCCTTGTCAGCCTAAACAATTAACCTTTTTTTGATCAAGAGTACATAAAAGCGTCTCACTATAATATACAAGTCTTCTAAACTGTAAACCCTATTATGTACTCTTGTTATGATTGAATACTATAGCCTTTGTGAGTCATTTGTTAAACGCTTTTTGTTTGTTTATTTTTGACTTTGTGAAGAAGACGCAGTGTTTTTCTTTTTTAAGAAACTTTCAACTTCTGAATTCTGACAGCAAATAAGTTTTCCATAAACCGATAAGAGACATGCAGAAGGCTATTAAAAAACTAAAAAGTAAAGCAAAGCTGTTTTTTGTCGTAGGTACAACACCGACCAAAATTACTTGCTACAGACTCCGGAAAAGCGGAGTCAAAGTCTCTTGCCTCCGGAGTCGAAGTATATACAACTCCATGCTCTGATTCCGGAGTCAACTTACTCCAACTGCGCTGTGACTCCGGAGTCTGTAGCAAGTAATTGTGGTCGGTACTGTACCTATGTGATGTTTTATAATTTTTTAATAAATTATTTGTTAAATGTAATTAATTAATTAATAATTAACTTCTTTGTTCCTTACATCACGTCCAGGTGGTCCTTGAGGACCAGGAGGTCCAGTGGGACCTGGCGGGCCCGGCGCCGTTAGTCCTTGCGGTCCAATCCGAGCTCCCGGCGGGCCCTGAAAATTATTCGTCAGGTCAAATTAATAAAAACAAGAAAAGCATGGTTTTGCTATCTAATATGTTGAATTTTTATTTGCTACTGTATTTTTAAATTATTTTAGTTTGTAGAAAATTGCATAGAAAAGTCATATGCATTTTTCAAATGTGAATAGCTTATGAAAACGTTTTCTTAGTTGTTGACTTTTATGCGAACTGTATGCTACACCAATTTCTTTCCAACATGGCATAAACGATATGTTTAAACTATAAAAAACAACTCATAAGATTTCACTGTTGCATTTTTTACAGACAATCAATTAAACTTTCATGCTCATCTTGTTAGATTACTATTTTCGAACTGCAAACTACCTAATGGACTCACCGGTGGTCCTGGTGGGCCAAGTGATCCATCTTGACCTGGATATCCACGTTCCCCCTGAAACAAAATGTTAATAAACAAAATGTTAAAAATCAGACAAAATGTTAAAATGTGCCCTTATTGGTTGTTTACTCCCACCAACTGGAAAGAAAAAATTATAAAAATTAAGCGTTGGCCGTTGTTTATTTATTATGCTATTTCATGTGTTACATGCAATAACACATTACCGCCTTACATTCACGTAATTGCGTGGGGGGTTCAAACGCGTCAACCAAAGTAATGCGTGAATGTTAAAGTTTAACTGTTTAGGTATCTAAAGTCTGACCAAAAACTGCTGAACCCTGAGACAAAACAGGTAGCGTGATTTCTGCGACTACTCGTACTCTTGCTGCAATTCGTTCTTTTCGTAATGTAATTGTGTGTTTCTTTTTGACTCAGGGTGCAGCATGTTTTAGATTAAATTTTAAATAAGGCATATAATATTGACCTTTTCTCCTTGAAGCCCTCGTCTGCCGGGTAATCCTCTTCGTCCAGTTTCTCCCTGAGAACAACAAATTCATTGCATAACAACTAACAATAATCAAAAATCAACATATTTTTTGGTTTGGTGACTTTCACTGTTTGATGTTAGTTCTGTGATGTCCATAAAAGTCACACTTTCAGGTACCTATGTAGTGTTATTTTTGGTATACGTTTGCCTGTAAATAATAGTGACTCAGACATACTTCAGAATGCAAAAATTCCATGTCTGCCTATTTATTCGTACAAAGCACAAGTACTAATGATGACATTGACCGAAAAGTGTGTTTTCACGTGCACGTTTTTTTTCATTTTTAACACAAAAATGGACTTTTTAAATTTTGTAAGATATGATTCTAAGCGTGATCTGTGATAGTAAACATACCCTTAAACCATCCACCCCCGGGTAACCCTGTGGTCCTTCCGGTCCTCTATCTCCTTTACTTCCTTTGAATCCAGGTATTCCTTGAGCTCCCTCAGGACCCTGAAAATAGATTAGTTATGTGGTCATGCTTGTTAAATATTATTGTATGTGTTATATTCTGTTTATATCTTATTTTGTTCTAACTAATACTACTATTTTTTGTTCGACTATGTATTTGCTTCTAGACTGAGATTCTAGCAGTTGGTTTTATTAGTGTAGTTTGCTTTTCCAGCCAGCTTCACGGACATACGGCTGTAAGTATGAATTTATGATTATATGTACTGGTGCTCAATCGAATACTAACACAAACTGTTACCAGATTGAACACCTACTTGCGGACCAGGTTCTCCAGGGTCTCCGCGAGGTCCCGATGGTCCAATGGGTCCAGGCGGTCCTTCGGGGCCAGTAGGTCCGGGTAAACCCTGTAGACACAAACATCATAAAACCTTGTCTAAATTTAATGAAAAAGTAAACGCCATTATATCTTCATGTTTGTAGGATGCCTTAGTTTCTCAGCATTCTATGTACTATTGATTCTTGGTTGTTTGTTGTTTGATTTTTGTTGTTTTTTATTGATGATATCACATTAGCTTCCTCTCCTGCTATAGATGATGCTGTGCATTAGTGTATTAAAACCGAGTTAAGGATGTCTGCGATTCAGTACTCGAGCACATCTACTGATCCATTGATTTCTTTTATTTCATGTATATATTTCCTAAGATATTGCGCGGCAGGCAGCAAGGTGTTGTTGCAGCAATGATATGCTATGTATTTTTACGTGTAGTATACATATCTACCATTTTTTGGGGTAAATGTATGCGCATGATACGTGCTCAGAATACAGATATCTGTGACAGTAAAATCTGAGTGTTACTTACAACATTTCCTTGTGGTCCAGGTGGTCCCTGAAATATTTTTCAACAAAAAGTCAGCCCTAACAACTAACATAAGTGTAGCAAGCAATGGGCTATTATTAAACGCAATTTTCGGCAAGCTTGTTAATAAATGTGAATTAACTAATAGCGTTGATAACTTTTCGAAAAAAAGGTGATAAACTGGGTTGCGAAAAATCGCAACTGCCGGACAAACCCATGCATAATTCAACATCAGTATTACATCCTAATGTATTTTATTAAGACTCAAAAAGTAATTTTCATTCGGCATTGCGTGAACTTTTTTACTGAAATCGTTGAGATAAATTACAGGAGATGTATTTACCGATGACGCCCCTTCCCTTTTACTAGCTGACCCTTACGTTGGGTTTCTTTTCGGAGGAGCTTTTTTTCGTACTCGTCCTGCTGTTACGTGATAATGATAATGGAGCTGTTATTGTAGCATATATAAACACATATTAGCGCTTGCAGTTTAAGTTATAAGCAAGCAGCAATTAGCAGCCTCCGCGTAAAAACGTCTTATGGCAAAGCTTCACTAACCGGAATGGGTTCGCCGGCAATCGCTGGTTGTCCGGGAGGGCCTGATGGTCCGGCCGGTCCGGGCAAGCCCTAAAATAGAAATAAAATTAAATAGAAAACAACAAATAGCTCAGCGCTTGCACTCAGTTTGCAAGTAAGCATTGGTAAGAATTCATATCCGATGTATTATATTGTTGAGGCTGTTTTCCACTGATATGCAGTAACGCAAAGAATAACTTTTTGCTCAAACCTGGGGCTTCTTATACCAAACATTTCATCATGTATATAATATATACGCATTAGTGAACTGTGGATCTGTCATTCATTACCACAGGCTACCTGTCACTTCAGTTGCATCTGAATGGCAGATTAACTGTGGTTCAAGAAAGGTATATATAGGCAAATCCATGATTTTATTACAGTAAAATGTGATAAAAATTAATTTACTTACAAATTGACCTGGTGGTCCTTCGGGTCCTGGTGGTCCTCTTTGGCCTGGTGAGCCCTAAAATATTAGTGTTACCAGTGTCAATCAAAAACACAGCGCGGATATGTCCACTCCATACGTTTAACGTATGTTAAACTCTACAATATCAAGTATTAATAGAAGCTGTGAAAGACTAGACTACTAATTAACTTTCATTTCCAATATTTGAGTACTCATTTCAACATAGGACCAATTACGTTTCCCTTTTCCTTTTTCACGTTTTCCTTAGTTCTATTTCACATCATTATAATATGATACAAACAAAATACTAGTATTTTAAAAATCGATACTATTATTAGCAACACACCTGTGGTCCGCGGGGGCCGGGCGGTCCTGCGGGACACTCACAAGGAGGTGGTGTGAAGGGGGCCAAAGTTGTGCGGGGTTGTCGTGGCTGAAAATAGGTAGTTTTTTTATATAGTATAGTTTTTTATTGTAGTGTTAGTATTTTTATATACGTGTTGTTTTTTATTGTAGTATTTATTTATATAAATATATATAAAATTTAATTTTTAATGCGTTTAATTAATTTATTTAATTAAACGCATTAAAAATTAATTTAATTAATAATTGATTCAATCGAATTATTATTTTCTGGTTTAATTTTTTCTGGTTTTTTCATGAAACGTGTCCAACAGAAGGATTCTATTTGTCTAGTGTTTTATTAAATTTCATAAATAGTAATTATGTATTAATTTTTTTATCAGTCGCTTCTGTTTGTATCTCTTATTTGCTGTAAAAGGGCACTATTGAACTTAACATATATGTACCTTATATATATGTAGGTATGTATATATATATATATATATATATATATATATACATACCTACATATATATAAGGTACATATATGCATACCTTTACATAAGAAAATCTACGAAGCGACTAATAAAAAAATTAATATACTATTTATGAAATTTAATAAACACTAAACAAATATTGGACACGTTTGAAACCAGAAATTAAACCAGGGAATTCGATTGAATAATTATTAATTAATTAAATTTTAATGCGTTTAATTAAATAAACGACTAAACACATTAAAATTTAATTTTTATATATTTATATAATGAATACTTACCGAATTATGTGAGAATCTAACACTACAATGAAAAACTATATAAAAAAACTCTGTTCAGCCACAACAACCACAGCAATTTGGCGTCACCACCTCCTCAGGTGTACGCAGGACCGCCCCGCCTCTAATAATAATTATGGATTTTAAAATACTAGTATTTTGTTTGTATTATTTATAATGATGTGAAACTAAAAAATTAAAAGGGAATGTGAAATAATTACTCAATATTGGAAATGAAGGTAACATCTTTTTTCACAGCTTCTATTAATACTTATTAGTGTAGAGTTGACATAAACATACACATATTTTTTGATCAACACTGGTAATTTCTACAGTAAGGTCAATTATTAAATTAATTTTTATGACTCTTGAAAAACATGGATTTGCCTATATCTTCTGAACCAGCAGTCATCCATTAGGGGATGAAGTGGCACTTTGTGGTGAATGAGACGATGCACATTCATCAATACATATGTATATATACATAAATCAAAAATGTTTGGTATAAAGCCCCAGCTAACAAAAAAAGCGTTCTCATATCATGGAAACAGGCTCAAATTTTCGGGATGTGAGATTCTCTTACCCAATGCTTCTGCAAACTGAGTGCAAGCGTAATATTGTTTCTATTTCTATTTCCAGGTACCGGGACAGCCGTGTCAGGCGACGTGCACTTTTGGGAAGCTTCCCGTATATTATAACTTAAACTGCAAGCGCTAATATATATTTATATATGCGATAACAGCTCCATTCATTATCACGTTTTTCCTCAACCCGTTATGCGGCTGAAAGAGCGTGCATCTCTAAATATTGAATTACTGCGTGGTTTTGCTCCGCAGTTTTTCGCAACCCTCAGCCTTTTTTTTTAAAAAGTTATCCAACATTTATTCATTAATTCAGCCTACAAGCTTCGAAAATACATTCATCCACCCATTGTGCCTACTGTTGGTGCTCACTAATTATTGAAAAATATTTTTCAGGGACCACCTAACTATTAAGTAACACTAAGTTCTCACAATTCTGCGCATACATTTACCCAAAAATCAATTTTGATTATATAGCTACACGTGATACATAGTATCATTGTCCAACATCCCTGCTACCGTCAAAACGCTTCCTACATGAAAATAAAAAAAAATAGAATGGAGAGTAGTGGGGTTTTTTTTTTTGTCGCGGGGTTAACTCGGTTTTCATAAGTAATGGCTCCAAAAAAAAAAACAGAAGCTGATGTGATATCGTCGATGGACGACAGAAAATCAAACAACAAAAAAAAAAAAATCAATCGTACATGAGAAGTGCAAATACAAACGTGTAAATCGGCGTTTACTTTCGTAAATTTAGAGACGAGATTTGTGATGTTTGTAAGTTCTACGGACCCAAAAAAAAAAAGGACAGGGTACCGTTACAAAATTCTAGACCCAAATTTTCAATATGATTAATTTTTGTATTTATAAACTTACCAGTTGAATTCATTACACATATGTCGTGGAAACTGGCTGGAAAGCCGAAGCTTTGCAGCTAGATAAAACCAACTGCTGATTTCAAGTATAGAAGCAAAATACATAGTCGAACGAAAAATGCGTCCAAAACAAAATAAGATATAAACAGAATATAACACATACAATAATATTTAACAAGCATGACCACATAACTAATCTATTTCAGATATCCAAATTAAAATCAGACAGGGTGAATGTTAGATTTTTTAAGGTACAAATTTTATCACAGAATACACTTGTGAATCATATCTTACAAGAAAATTCCATTTTTGTGTTAAAAAATGAAAAAACGTGCACGTGAAAACACACTTTTCAGTACTTGCTGCTTACGAAATGTCAAATAGGCAGAGCGGAATTTTGCATTCCGGAAGTATGGTCGTAAAAATTCCTCCGAAAATGACGCAAATAATTACCGAAAGTGTAGCTTTGTGGTCACAGTTTTCAAAAACAGTGGAAAAGCCGCCCAAAAACCGAAAAATATGTTGATTTTTGGTATGCCTGTTAGTTGTTTATGCAATGAACTCTCAGGGAAAATGCAAAACAGAAGAGTACCCCGGCAGAGAGGGCTTCGAGGAAAAGGTCAATATTATATATCCCTATTTAAAATTTAATCTGCAAAAAGTAAGCCCCCCTCAAGTAAAAAGAAACACACAATTACGCGCAAAAAGAACGAATTGCAAGCTCGTCGCAGAACAGCTACTGAGTTTGGTCGATTTTCAAGTATTTAATTTGAACTTTAACATTCACGCATTACTTTCATTAGCGCGTTTTCCCACCTACGTGAATGTGAGGCGGGGATTAATCTATTAAAATAGCATAATAAAAATAAACAACGGCCAAATTAATTTTTATGATTTTTTCTTCGTGGGAAGTAAACAACCAATGATATTTGTTGAGCATTTGTTTCAGGCAAAACACAGGTACAATCGAAATGCACAGGAACCAGCAGTGCCAATTAGGTAATTTGCCAGTTCGAAAAATAGTAATCTGACAATGAGCATTGAAAGGTTTTAAATTGATTGTCTGTCAAATACAAATTGAAACTTATGAGTATTTTTTTATCAGTTTAAACATATCGTATGCATGTGGAAAATCAGTGTAGTGCACCATAAAACAACAACTAAGAAAGGCGTTTTATAAGTTTCGCATTTTTTGAAAAAATGCATGCTATCTGCATTCTCAACAATGATTACAATACAGTGGGGCCAAAAAATTCGACATAGAATAGCAAAACCATGCTTTTTTGTTTATTTGATTGACCTGACGGAAATTTTCAGGCGGGGACCCAAATTGGACCTAGGCGGCGCGGGGCGCGCTGCTGCGTCCCTCAAGGGCTGGAACGTGATGCTAAGGAACGAAGAAGTTAATTATTGATAATAATTGATTACATTAAGCGAATAATTATTAAAAATTATAAAAAACGTAGCGTGATTAGTGCCGACCACGATACTTGCTACCAGAATTCCGGTAGCGCGCCAAGCTTAATTGACTCGGAGCGTGGAGTTGTATATTCAACTTTTCGTGGTGGCGGTGCTCAACCAAATACTACTTAGTTTTTAGATGGCCTTTGCCGTGTTCTCTTATCGGCTTATGGAAAGTTTATTTGTGTCAGAATTCAAAAGTTTTTGAAAGTTTCTTAAAAAAGAAAAAAAAGTATCTCAGCAAAGTGGAAAATAAACAAAAACAAAAAAGCGTTTAACTCACCGGGAGGCTCCTAGTCCCTCCGAATCGTAGAGCCAAGAGTACGTGCAACGTACCCTATATTATAGTAAAACTACTTTGTGTTTATACTCTTGATCAAAAAAAAACGCGTGTTTTAGCTAAAAATACCTGTGAAACAACCAGAACCACCCATGATGAGCAGGAAATAAATATAACAAAAATTAAAATAAGATATTTAATTAAACATTTGGATAAACATACATGTGTGCGGCAAAATCATATAAATTCAATAATTTTTTATGTATTTTCGAATCTAAAATTGAGGACGGAAAGTGATATTTCAGTGGATCAGTTAACTTATGCCTCTTACTATCTACAAATTATATTTTAGTTGCTTCAGAAAACATTTTCTTTTGCTTAGTAAAATTCACTATAGTTTAAATTCCCGCATAGATATTACCAAAATTAAGAAACAACCGAACCAACGCCTAATATGGCGCGGTAAAACTTATGAATGAATTTGTGAATTTATCATTGGCATGATGTGTGAAACATGAACAAGATGTCAAAAATAATTATATAAAAAATGTAAGTTTTGCATGAAAATACCCTATTTGTAACAAAGTGTCTAAAACTACACATGTTGTTCAATAATGATTGGTTGCAGGGAGAACAACCCGTCGAGGACTAGTCCGATTTTTGCCCCGAACGAAGGCCCTTTTCAGCAGTGCTCAAATATCTACGTTGAAATACCGAAAAAGATTATTTGCTATTTTCACTTATAGTTATACTTAATAAAGCTGGTTGTTGTTTCAATAGGGTTTCATAGTGTTTTGTGTACAGTACCTGTATGTCTGACGGTGGACTGCACACAAATAAAATTAACTTAAGAGTAACTAGTTACAATATTTGTAAATGGCCGCAGTTTGACCCATTAATCCACTGCACCACTGAAAGATTAACTGAGATTTAACTCATTTTAGGTGATCATGCTAAGCTTCAGTTGATCGCCAAGAATCACCTTCCACCCAAAATGCACAAATAGCTCAACATTCATATCACTAGTTAACAATAGTACGGCAAAAGGATACAAATGTACACAATTTTGTGTTGTTTGATATTCTGAAAGTGTAGCTCTCAGGTATATAAGTAAGTTTGTTTTCACCTGATGATTTGCGTGTAGTTTTTGAACCGTAATTTTTTCTGGTATAACCCTCACTTTTTCCGTAGTTTTTTGTTCTTTTTTCAATACAATAATTTTTCGCCGTTATTTCCACGTGTCCAAATGCTTTTGGGGTCTTTTCAATACAATGACTACATTTTAATTCTCAGTTTTCTTATATTTGTCACTTTTACGCGGCGGCCTCAGCCGCCGCACGTGTTCTATAATGCAAACATATGAGTGAGAGCACACGAATGCACCTATTTAGTGTTAAACTGCTGCTAGCGGATTGATATGTGTCCAGATATAGCGAATTGATACATATGCTTCTAGGTGTAACAACTTGTGTTTTGGCGATATAGACTATGTTCCGTGGAATATTTATTAGCGTGTTGGAAAGCAATTTTGAAATTTATTGCGAAGATCGCACCCATTGTGTGACGTGGTTAGTTTTAGCGATATTTTGATCTCGTTGCGCTGAGCGCTCAACGTGTAGCCCGAGCTGGTACGGCGTCGTGAGCGTTTGTTTGGCTGTGTGTGATGCGCAACCACACATGCGTCTCGTCCCCCTCGACCCGGTCGTTTTCTCGTGAGCCACTACTTTTGCCTTCCTCAGCCGATTCTAGGTGGGGCGCGGTGCGCGTCCCCCCATGTATGGTCGCAAGGCCCGGCTGATATTGGGGAAATGTGAATGTGTATTTGTTCGTGTGCGTTATAGTGATCAATTTGAACTGGAGATTTTGCCGTAGAGTCCTTCGGTATTTGCAACTATAGTGACATAAGTTAATATGTACCTATATAGCTGAGATTTCCTAAATATTTCAACTAAAAATTTATTTTTTGTCGCAGAGTGTCCCTCCGCAAGCAAGTCGCGACGTGAAATAAGTTTAACCTTACTCGCAAAACGTGCTTGTGTCTTCGTGAGCTTCCGCTCCCCTTTTGAGAATTTCGAAAACTATGCATTAGTTCTGATGTCAAGGACCTATTGGAAGTCCTAAGAACAGGTTTAAAATCATGCTTGACAATTCCGAGCATTTAGCTTGCTGCTTTAAAGTGGCCC
>JASANF010000755.1:0-41660 GCA_030248245.1 Trissonchulus sp. WLG1_4
ATAAACATTCTAATTCTAAATAGCATAATTGATTATTAAAAAATTAAGCCTCACCGAGTTTTGAAGTCGGGTCACTGATAAAGTTCAGAGTGTTAATCACTACACCATAAGGCCATGACAATAGTTTGTTAACTGTGAATACTGTACGTTTTGACTCCGCATTAAATGACCAATAAAAAATATCTTTGGCAAATATGAATGTTGTGAGGCAAGGGTTGTATTACTGGGGCACGCGAACCCATATTGAAGCTCAGACATGTCAATTTTACCTGTAATTTTCAACTGGCGCACTGCATCTGCTTGCTAGGTGTCGTGAGTTGGATTGCGTCTTCGGCGATTTTGTAACTGTCAGTCCGGGTAGCTTTTCAGGTGGTAGAGCAACGGACTGCGAAACGGAAAGGTTAGTGGTTCGATTCCACTTAGGCTGTAAATTTTGTCTTTTTCTTCGATAGTTTTAGAACATCGTCTGTGATTTCTTCCGAAACTAAAGCGCAAGATTGACCTCCCTGCCCTTCCAATGTTATTTAACACTGGAAATTCGACCTACCCGATTTAACATGAAAAGTTTATGATTCTGAATATAGTATATACGCGGCCTCTGAGGGGGCCGCGTAAAAATGTAGGCTGAGAGACAATTGCTTACGGACATGTATGTGTTGCCCGCTGACATCCCACGATCACTAACCAGGCTGCGCCGATAGAAATTAAGTATATTTCAACAGAAATTACAGTTCTGAGCTGAATTATGATGTTTACTGCACTTGGAAAGTTGAAATAACAAAAATAAAACATCAGAAAGAACGTGTCAATAATTAACGTCAATTTTATAATGTGTATACTCTGCCAGCTGTGTCATTTAGTTATATATTGTATGTACTTGGTTGCATTCCATTGATCTTTTTTTTTCGGAAGAAACCAAGCTGGCTTTGAGCGAATTGGGGCTGAACTATCCACGGGGCAAAGGGTATGCATTGGAAGTATGCCAAGATTCACCTGCGAATTTAAACCCAAATTATGCAGATGCTCTCACGTGTTTTCCAGACGTACGCTACTATTGGCAGTTTCGCACAGTCAAATGCGAAATAAGAAATAGAAACAACTCTTCCGTTAAGCGGTGGTGGTTACGTTAAGAAGCATGAGTGTAAATCTCCACGATAAGAATTGAATTATTAAACGCGATCATAATTTGTATAACAGATTTTCAAGTTCCGCTTCGCCAAACAGAAACGCTAAACATCCAGCTGAACAAAAACCAATATTTTCACGTACGTATATTATATACCCTGCGTATCAAGTGAGTAAATCTTGTATTACAAACGAACTTCATCTGGGCAAGCCTAAGTAAATGCAATTGATACATCATATTTTGCTAAAGTATTAGTCTGTCTTTTGCAGCTGGCGAATCATTACAGCTTCTCATGCTCGACGTGGCAGTTTTGACTCATTCTTGTTTTCGCAGTCTGCCTGGGCCAGTCTATATTGTCTGCCAAATTACACGTGTTTTAATATTGTTCATGCGTATATATGCATGCAGCATATACGCGTATATACGTACTTAAATAAATTGTATCGGGTGATTTGGCTTGCCATATATCTATCCTTTTGGCTGTCTATGTCACATGTTTTTTCCAAGCTTTTGTTGACTATTTTCTGCCAAATTTCAAGTGTGTTGGTGGCCTACTAAAGCTTTTAAAATTAAATTGCTTGCTTAAACCGAACAGTTGTTGTTAATTCTTTATTCAATTGTTATGCTTGTTCACAGCTTTTTTTCCGTAAAATTTCCACTATATACTAAAGTATGACGAACACGATTTCATCAATTTGATTCAGATTGCACTCGACAAGTGTTCAAAACTGGTTTTTGACGCATTCCAAATGTGTGTTTCGCAACATGTTTATAATGCTTACGCGTCGTGAATGACTCTGTGGTGATAAAGGTCTTATCAGGGTTTCGTTTTTATAGCATGAACCCGAGTAGGCAGTTTGCTGCTTTGGCGCTCACGCGCAGTTTTAGTTATTCTCTCTGAAACTGATAAAATGTGACGTTGGTTTCTGTAAAAGTACATAATAGTGTCTCACTAGTGTAAAGTAAGCGTGAACAGAACGTTTGAAGCGACTCAGCCACCACTACTCTGCACATATGTGAATCCCAGTCTCATTTTCATAAGCCTGAGACTCACACGCACACCAACAGCATTTATATAATGGGGCTGGTTTCTCCTGCAACTTTCTCGCATTAGGTGGTGTCTGTCGTCTTCCGAACCCGCACAGATACGATTGCTAAGTTGGCAGGAGCACGAACACACGTCATCTTAGGGTCCGTTAATTTACCGGATTAAAGGGTTAATTTTAATCGGACGAATCGGTTCAAAAAATCAGCTTAAAAAAGCCATTCCACGATTATTCATTCAGATTAAACGCCATTCAGATTAAACGGACTTAACTTTTAGCGCTCTGCTTTTTAGTCGGACTAAATGGACTTAACTATGCACGCTAATGTTAAGCGTGCATGTTAAATCTGTGTAGTCCAGTGGTAGTTTTGGAATGGGACCAGCCTAAAATTAAGCTGCGGACTTATTTTAACTCGTTTAGTCCGTTTAACCCGATTTGCCATTCCTAAACCTCGGACTAAAATAAGTCCAGTCTGTTTAATCCGGTAAACGAATTGGCCCTTAGTCTCCTGCTATTAAGCAAGAGTACGATACGATTCACGTATATCCAGTCTACCTATATGTACTTTGTACATCGTTGTCACTGACCCGCCAGACCCGCGGGTCGTAAAATCTCGACTGGACCCGACCTGGTTGACTTAAAATATATTACCAAACCTAAGCTGTAAACAGGACTACTTAGCGCATGTAGGCTGCTAATTAGCACCAAACCATAGAAGATTAATGAACTCATTAAAAGTTAAGTCAACAAGCAAAACTGAAACTGACTAATTGGACCTTCACAACCTGATACCATACATGTATGAGGCATTGGATGGGGGGGACCCCCCCCCCCCCAAAATCGAGGAACCGGGGGGGAGGTCCCCGAAATTTGGGCAAAATTTTAAACAAATGGCACTTTTCGGCGAAATTTTTAGAAAATTTTGCAAAATTTATAGGGTATTTTTGGTCAATTTGGGGGGGAGGGTACCCAAAATTTGGCCGGAGAGGCCCCCCCAAAATTTGACCCACTTACATGAATGCTTGATACTAAACCGTGACACATTAGAAAAGTTTTAATTGGATAGAATGTGACCCCAAGTTTTTCGTTATATATTTTTTCTACTCAGCTTCATTCAACACTAAACAAAAACGAAACATTCACAACAAAAATAAACTTATCGTGTAATAAAAAAGAAAAAATGCTGACGCTAAAATTATATATTTCAATAAAACCAAACTGCTAAAAAAGTACTTAAAACTTAGTCTCCAACACAACGATAAAACTTGACACAGACTTTAGGACTGTTTGCTGATAACCCCAACTTACGTATTTAGCTTGTAAACAAGCGACACAAATTGCCTTATCAGTTAGAGTGCAATGCACCGGACGAATTTTCAGCTGTAGTCTGTACCCAAAACTATTTCAGATTTTCTGGTCTGGGTATTGTTTTATATAGCCTTTATCTTTTTATTTTTAAATAATTTATGTTTTATATAGCTTTTATATTATTTTTATATATTTCATCAATTTGCACGCGTCCTGCTGCAAATTTTCGTCACTTTCGCTCAGATATATACTTTTTTCTATTAACCTGTGATATTTTTATAAGTGTGTGAATTAGTGTTAGCAAAATTAATAGACGAAATATATACTGTACTATATTCCTAATAAACAGAAAATTTTTACAGCTGTGCTGTTACTTCTCCGTAAAGCCCGGTTCATACTCGTCCTTGTCTTTGTCCCTATCATTTTGTTCTGAAGTAATTCCACGAAAACCACCCGCAAAATGTGACATTTGTTGCACAAATAATTCTGGACTCAAAACTAATGGTGTGAAAAAATTGCCAAAAGCATTCGGTCATTTTATCACAGCAGCTGACCAAAATTTCTTTTTGTTCCTGTGTGTCTAAGGCCGAACCGTATCACAGGAAATCCTGTCCCCTCGAACAAGATATCCAGTGTCCCTACAAATTGCTTAGGAAACCTTGTCCCCCTTGGCCCCTTTCATGGAGATCTCGTCCCCCTCTCAGGAAATCTTGTCCTGCTCTAGAAAATTTTGTCCCTCTTTCAGGAAATCATGTCCGCAATTCAAAAAATCTTGTCCCCTATTAAATTTACATGAAATGTTGGGCCCCCCTTCAGAAAATTTTTCCCCTATCAGGAAATCCAATCCTCCTTCACAATTTAAGGAAAATTTCCCCCCCTTTCAGGAAATCATTTATCAAAACATTACGATATATGTATCTATTATTATTATTGATTTATTGTATATTACTGTATATTATTTTAGATAATCCAGTATCAATCAAGCACAGATGATGCAAGAAACTAGAGCAATTCAAAGTACTCTAAAATGCCAACGAAGTCGACACTCAGCTACTATTTAGACCAGCAGATTTTAAACCGCAAATAATTCCCCTAATTCCATCCTTACCGGGTTTGAAGCCACAACTAGATTACAGTACAATTTAGGTTTTTTTAATTCTGTCATGTCTTGTCTCTGCCACCGCTACAAACTCTGGCTGGGGGCGACACTGGTCTGTACGCTGTACTACGCCCCCTCTGGTTACGGATCTGATCTGCTAAATAATCCGGAAGATGTTGTTTATGAATTCGTCACCAGCACTTTGGAGCATCGCTACGGACTCAAAAGACTGCCATCTGAGACGGCGTCAATTATTTGGGCAATCACGGTCACACTGTTCTCAGTAGGGCAGTTGATAGGTAAATATAAAAGCTGGAATCTTGACTAAATGAAAAGTTTTACAGCATAGTTCTTATATCGGAAGACAGTATACCCCCTAAATCGAGGGGCAGGGGGGAGGGTCCCGAAAATTTGGACAAATTAGTAAAAATGACACTTTTTGGCGAAAATGTTACAATATATTGCAATCATTTAGTGTATATATTAGTGGTCTTGGGGAAGGGTCCCCAAAATTTGGTCGGAGACACCCTCCCAACAAAAATTGACCCGGTTAGTGATTCAATTAACTTACTCAACATGGGATTAACTTAAATTCATAAAATTTTGCGGGTAAATGCGGATGCAACGGTTTACTCCTCCTCCAATGTCTCATAAACTAGCGTCATTCTTATGTTGAAGTTGAGTTACCACATTTAATTTAGTCATTACTGATTAGTCAATCTAATCCAGTAAATAATATAATTTAGGATAAGGCTCTAAATCAAAACGAACTATATACATACCCCCTTCCAGTAGTGTTCCTCTACAAACTTGCAAACATATCGCAGACCAAACCACATTACTACAGACACGCAATTGCAGTAACTAAATTGTAAACATCAATTTCAGCTCAGTCCAGCCAACCGCAATCGGAAGTCAGTTAACAATATCTATATTTAATCATCGATACTGTAAACCTCAAACCTCCTGTAGTTTCTATTTCAGGAAGTTTGCTAGCTCCCATTTTAGCCGACCGCTGGGGTCGGAAACCAAGTCTTGTCTACGCCAGTAACGGTCTGGCTATGCTGGCCGGTTTTTTCGGCCTAATTGCCCGGCCGACTAGAGTGGCCGAAATTTTGCTGCTATCTCGCCTTCTAAGCGGGATTCGATCCGGGATTTCCTGCACAATCGCCGCGACGTATCTCATGGAATCAGCCCCCTCAGACGTGCGTGGCTTGGTTGGCACAATGCTGGACTTCAGGTTTGGTTCCAGATAGTTTCACAGTAGATGTTCAACTCCAGCCAACTTTTGTACGCATCGTGAAATTCGTGTAAAAACCACACATGTATATAATAATGGAAAGGGATCCGACCAAAATAAAGGCAACGGAAGATCCGAAAAATCAGAGCAACAGTAAGGAAAAACGGCACTTCTTGGCATTATTTTTTCACATAATTCTTAATATTTTTGGTCGATTTAGCATGTTCGGGGGGGATAGGGAGGATCCCAAAAATATGGCCGCAGAGGCCTCCCCAAAATTTGGACCACGTTATATACATGCAAGGTGAACAGTGAACACGTTAGTGATTGCACTTTGTGCGTATATACTGCTACCTACAATACATGTACACGGGTCTCGGTGTGGGGAGGCTTGTCCCGGAATCTCAAAATGGGCGGGGGCTTGCCCCCCCATGCACATCTGTGCTACCTACCAACTGACTAAACAGCAGTTCTTTTGGACCATAAATTCATGTGCTCAGTTCAAGTTCACCACTTTTGCTCACCCCCCCCCCACACATTCAAAACGGAAATTCCAGAATCAGACACAATTTCAGCGCAGGAATTGGCAACGCTTTGGCATTTCTGCTGGGCATGCCGTTTCTGCTGGGCACAAAGCTCAGCTGGCCCTATCTCTGTGGAATGGATCTGTTTTTGGGCGTCATCGGACTTCTCGCTGGATCGCTGTTGGTCGAAAGTCCACGCTACTTACTGATTGTGAAGAAACAACGGGAGGAAGCTAAAAAGGCGACACGATATTTTCACGGTTAGTTACATGGTGGGGTCCCATTACTGCCCATGTGAACTTATTTTGCCAATATTATTTCTTATTTCTGCACTGGTACAATAATGTCACTGCGCAGTGTGGTCAGCGAACGCTGAGTATGGTCATACGTTGCGATAGAATTTGGGCCTATTAAATCAACAATCAAAACACAGACAATTTGTTTAAAAGTTAACTAAATTTATGGAACCGTTTTAGGTGATTTAGCAGATTCTCGAACTTTGTTATCACATCAATACTTGGAAGAAACATCGCATGGATACATCCAAAAGACAAACTGGTCTGATATTATCATTGCCAACAAAAAAGCTCTGCTGGTTAGTGAGAAAATTTTGAATGCAATATTTAATACCGTGTAAAAAACCGAGACAACAATCTACCAAAATATGTAAACTCTCATAAAACACTTCAGCAAATCACAAAAATCACAAAAAGTATGAAAAGTAAAAAACAATCCAATAAGCTAATCTAAATACAGTTTTTAACAATGGAAAAATGCTTTTCAACATGACTGTACCTGATTGATGCAAAACTGCAAAATCTCCGGGGTAAATTAGTTCGTCAGTAACCTACAGGGGCGTAGCCAGGGGGGAAGGGGAATTCCCCCCCCCCCCCCGAAATTTTTTCCGACTGAAATTTTACACAAGGGTCCCCCCTTTGGTTTTCATGGTCCTGCCGGAAAAAATTTCCGATACGTCTCCAATTGACCAAATTTGGCCGAAAAATCAAAAATTTCCCCAAATTTTTTTCTGGGGGCTGCCGCCCCCAGACCCCTGCTACTCTGTGGTTTAGTTTTCTTTGCGTTTGACTTGCCTGCAAGCATGTGCGTGTATATAAAGTTGGATTGCGCGCAGTGTATTTCCTTAATACACTGTTTAGTGTATCGTTTTAGCTGTTTTATTGTCACAAAAATGACATTTTTTGTAAATTTACAGGTTTTAATGTCAAAAAATTTTGAAAAATTTGCAAATTTTATAGTTTTTGGAACCTTTCCAGCCCACCATTTTTGTAATTTTCGGTGTTTTTAGCTCCAATTTTACGTTTGATGTTGTTGTGGTCGAAAATGAATGAGCAAGCATTGTTTTGACCGAAACATGCTAAAATGTGTCGTTTTTTGCGTTAAAATCGTAATTAGGTGCATATTAACACAATTCAAAAAATCGAAAAGTCATTCCCCCCCGAAATTTTTTTCTGGCTACGCCACTGACCTCCTAAAAGTATATTATAGTAAAGTAATGATTGTGACAAAACTTTCTTGAAACAAATATTCATAGCCACTTTGAAACATAGGAAACCACAATTTCACGAAAATCTGAAACAGACTAAAACCTTGAAATTAGTTATTTTTTAATATCCTGGAATTTTTAGATTCAAGCTAGCTATATACTATATTGGCTGACAGAACATTCAGCTAAGGTGATAGCTACTCAAGCTTGCTCATTTACAACTAAATAATAAAAAATGTTTGTATTTTTGAACCAGTTTTAGTTACATGATATAATTTATTTCTGCTAGTCGCCTAAAAACTTAGCCTTTCACACAAATTCAACGTACAAAATCGTCTAAATCAAAAGTACCACTTAAATTCCATCGTTTTCAGGTCAGTTTATGCATCGGTTTACTCCCCGGTTTGGGAATCTATCAAGCTTTGGCCGCCTACAGTACTCCTTTATTAATGGAAGAAGGAATGCCTATCAACACAGCCTCTACTTACTCACTATTAATGAGTATATTCGAGCTGGCTGGGACCGCAGTGGCTTTAGTGCTAAATCAGCTAGTGCTTAGACGACAGGTCACGCTATGGGTGGGCGGACTCAGTGTTACGGTGAATTTTCTGGCCGCAATTTTGCTATTTCTCAACGAAACCACTCAATTTGGCAGTACGGGTCTGCTACACGCTAGTGCCACTTTATTCATTCTATTGGCAGCTCTCTGCGGTATGGGCATGTATCCTATGGTAAGCAATTCATGCTATGGTAAGAAATTCATAAAGTGGGTGACGAAAAATCTTTTGTGCCTGTCTATGACAGTTGTGACGGTAGCACATTTTAACGTTGCCTTATTTGTCCTTAAATTAGAAGTGCTTAGACACCTTCTTTTTCCTCTATGATCACCCACTTTGAGACATATACCCGTAACCATGGTTTTTTTTCAAAATCGGCACTGTGTAAATGATATGTAAATTTAAAATTTGCTGTGTAAATTAAGGGTCTGTTGTGTAAATTTTTAAAAGTGTGTATTTTAGTATTTTTTAGGTAAAAATTGACCGTTTTTGCACGCGAAAAGTCATATTTCGCCTTTGAGACTCGAACTACATACGAAAAAAAAAAAAAAGAAAAAAAAAAAAAAAAATTTAAGCGTTTTTTGCTTTATAAGGCGCCGGCCCCGCAGGACCAGCCCCCCCTAAACTTCAAAAAAACCGGCAACCCCCCCCCCCCCCCCCCCGCCCCCGCCCCCTCGCCCACGCAGATAGTGAGTTTTTTTACCAGCCCCTCCCCCCTCTCTTTTTCCAATCCTGGAAGTAAATCTTAATAAAGTAGTATAAAATATAAAAATACACACCACAGCCCAGCTCCATGGCTGATTTTTCAATGTCAACTTTCAAGTGCATAAAAACGAATGCTAAAATAAGCCGTTTAAGGGGGTAGTGTCGCGAAAGCAGTCGATTTTGCGCGACTATAAAACTTTTTCAGTGAAAGATAGGTCATTGTTCTTTATATATTCTAAAAATATGTTTCAAGGCAAATAATTTCGTAAAGTTTCAGCAAAATTGATGCAGCGTACAGTTAGCAGTGAAGTCGCAAAGTCGGAAAAATGACGCTTTGAAAACCTATTCACATTCGATAATTTCGTCACAATTACAAAACTTTTTGTTTAGATTGTTTTCACAGACTAAAAGCACATATGCTCTAGTTTATGCACACAAAATTTAGTGCAAATTACTTGAGTGGTTGCGGAGTAATACCTGTTTGAACTGTGAAACTGTGAAGTACTCACAGCAATAATGATGAATTGTAAAAAATCTAGAAGCTTATTTTGAAATCTAAAGAAAAACGAACCTTTATTTTTCATTTTTCTTACTTGTGACAAAAAATTGTGCGTCAAAACGTTACATGTACTTCACAAGCTGGCCAATCTGATATCTGGCTTGATTTTTTGAACTTTTATGCCTCTATTGTGTGATGTCTGGCTTACAAATGGTGATTGGTTCAAAATATTGAAAGATATTGGTAGTCTAGTGTCTGGTAGTATTTATTCGACATCATATAGCATTTTACTAGTATCTCAGTGAACGTACAATTTCAAAGCAAAAAGCTCTCTTTTTGCAACCTATGAGCAAAACTGCTTTGGCGACACTACCACCTTAAGAGCAGAAACTGAAGATTTTTGTTTTGGGGTAAAAAATTAGACTTAATTTTGTTAACACAAAGAGGTTACAGGCTGCAATCGCCACTTCGCGAATTTTTGTACATTTTACAACCAAAATAGGCCGTTTAATCAACTTCTGGGGAAAAATGGGGCTGTGTAAATCAGTGTGTATTTCTATTTTTTGCAGTGTAAATTAGGCGGCCGATGTGTAAATACACCCTATTTTACACAAAAAAACCATGCCCATAACCCATATTTTCTGCAAGTTTGGTTTTTGGTAACTTATTTTCATTTCAACATGTCCACAACGTTTGAAAATTATAAATATTCTATGTTTATTCTTCCCGTTTGGGCTTCATAGCATATCCTAAGGGTTATTATGCTTACTAGAAATATAACTATTCTCTTAGGTGTTTGAATGCAGACACTCATCTGATTAGCTCACAAAACAGGCACCCAAATCGAGGGTTCCCAAAATCAGCAAGTGTGCAAAATGCCATTTTTTCGAACACTAAGTTCAGCGTAATTTCAGCCGATCAGAGATCCCAAAATTTGGCCGCAAAGACCCCCAACATTTTTATCCGGTTAAATATAATAATATGATTCTCTGCATGATGCCAGTAATTTAGGTAGCCATTGCCCCTCCGGAAATAGCGCCTCTGCAAGCCCGTGCCCTAGCCAGCGCTCTAGCCCACACAAGCATGGCGGCTGGCGACATATTCTGCAAGCTGATTCTCTGGCCCGCCTACCAGCTGATGGGCGGCATCGTTTTCCTGCTATTTGCCTGCTTCAATCTGCCCTGTCTAATCTACCTGGCCTGGAACCAGCCCGAAAGTCATCCACTATGCCAGCAGCCTATTGGCGAACGGCGACGACTGCTGACCACAGATCGAGACAGCGTGCGAAAGCGTCGATCCTCTGGCTATCAGAGCACCGACTCAATCACCCGCATGCAAGAGTCCGATCCTCGCACTTCCAATAGTGATCCTATGACACTCTGAATGATGCTAACTCTGAGATCAAAACCTTGACTCGCGTCGTGCCTAACCTAAGTGCTCTCCAAGCGACCTAACAGAAAAAATAATAATAATCCGAAACTTTTAATTACTACATTATACTTTACGAATATTGAAGTGAAAACAAGGGAGACTTTCACACATATTGGGAGATTTTCATTACTCCGAAGAACGATTAAAATCACATACTTGAACTACCAAGCGATTTGCAATAAAATTGACGTAAATATATCATACATATAAATTCAGCAAGAATCATCAGATTTTTCAGTTACAATACCAGATTGTTGACCAGAGTCAGATACAGCTGGCAACTGCACTTGAGTGAGGTCACACAAACAAAACACATGAATACAAGTGCGAATCAACTCTGCGCTGTCATGCCTTATGTCTTATCATTTAAAATTCGCCCAATGAAAAATAAAAAAGACAACAAAAAAGTCAGTTAACAAAGTGTGTGCAAAAATTCAGACAAGAAAAAGCCACGGCACAGTTAGGCTGACTGAATGAAACTCGCAGAAGGTATCACAGTCTGGGGCGCAGATGCAGAAACTTTGTAAAAATCACAATTTCAAATTGAAAATTCACGCGTTTTTGGGAACTCAAGTCCCCAAACGAAAGGACAAGACCCCTACAATTTCGGAAATCTGGAAAAACCTCCCATCCCCCAGATTAAGACCAGAGTATAATCACGTGAATGAATGAATGACTCACCATTATGCAAATTATCCACCAGTTTTAGCGGCCCTCGCAGCATGTAGATGAGGCCCAGAATGAGAAGGAACCAGAGAGCCCAGAGGTAGGACCAGGACCAAGCTACCCAGCCTCGCACTTTGCACAGAAAAGCACCCAGAGCACCGCCTTTACGCTTCAGCATGTTTACATCTGAAAATAAAAATAGACTATCATTCATACATTGGCGTGGGCGTGGGGGAGGGGTTTTCACTTCCCCGCCCCCTTTCCTAGACAGGCACTTCACTACTCCCCCTCCCTCAAGAATGTTTGGAACAGGGTTTTTTTTCAAAACGGCCAATGCTCAATTTGTGCTCATTTTTAAATTTCGATGCTTATTTTTAAGTTCGAATGCTCAAAATTTTTTAACGTTTTTTTTCGCCGTGTTGCATTGTCAAAACATTAAACAACACGTATATATGCAGTCTTTTGCTTACAAATTCTTCTTCGTCAACCGGAGAAAAGGGGGGCTACACTAATGTTTTTAAAAGGACAATTTATGGGGTTAAGGCCGATCTGGGGTGACGTAAACTATTTTAACGGGAAGGACTGTTCCCGCAAAAAAATTTGGGGGGATGACTATTTGATTTCTTGTAATAGGTTAAAATGCACTTCTTCGCAGTTTTAATACTAAATCGCAGTACTATCTTCTTCGCAGTTTTAATATTAAATCGCAGTACTATCTTTTTCGCAGTTTTAATACTAAATTCGCAGTAGAAAAGCAAAAGCTACATGTACATCTTTGCGGGGATCTGGAGGCAGCAGCCCCAGTAAAAAAATGGAGACTTTTTCATTTTTTTGCCAAATTTAGTGAACTGGAGACGTAGCAAAAAATTTTTCCGAAAGGAAAATTAAAACAAGATTGGAACGCCACATCGGACAGTGTGTTACACAAATAAATGCAGCATAGCAGTGGCGTATATACCCAGAAAAAAATTTCGGGGGGGGGGAATGACTTTTCGATTTTTTGTAATGGGTTAAAATGCAATTTTTAGCAATTTTAACACCTTACAAACATTTTACTTTTTAACGCCTTACAAACGCAAGATTTAATCCACAAGGCTCCAGGGGTCTTGGGGCAGCAGCCCCTAGCAAAAAAATTGGGGAAATTTTTGATTCTTCGGCCAAATTTAGTTAATTGGAGACGTATCAGAAAATTTTTCCGGCCGGACCATGAAAACCAAAGGACACAAGATTACAGGGGTCTGGGGGCGCCAGTCCCCAGAAAAAAATGGAGATTTTTTTCAATTTTTAGACCGAATTTGGTCAACTGGAGACGTATCAGCAATTCCTTCTGGCTACGTCTTTGGGCAATATCAGCAATGCTCAGTTGATGCTCATTTTTATTTTTCAATGCTCATTTTTATGTTCCAATGCTCAAATGAGCACAAATTTGAGCAAAAAAAACCGTGGTTTGGAAGGTAGCTCCCAAAGCAAAACAGTGGTTCACGAAGCAAAAATGATGACTCACAAATCGTGAGTTACAAGGAGGAAATGACGCACCCCCCCCCCAGTGGCTCCCCCCTCCCCTTAGAATTCGCTCCCTGTCCACGTATGCTATCATTGTTAGTGCTAGTCGAAGATATCTACTTAATCTACCTAAAATGTGGAAGCCGCCTTCAGTCACTTCTCAAAAGTTGCTATAAATTTTTCGCGACCACACTGTGCATGCATTTTGCAGTCCCTCAAATTGCAGTAGTGCACTGTTCAAAACACGGTCTCCTCTCATTTGCGGGGTCTGCACTCTGCATACAAATATATAACTTCAAATTGAATTAAAATTCAACTTTAAAATTTAAATTTATATAAATTAAAAATTAAAAAACAACTCACGTATTATGTACAGGAAGATAACAAAAAGGAAGAGCCAGACACCCCACAGGTCAGAAAAAGACCACAGCATAAGAGACTTTAATTTGGCCAACATTTTCTCCAAATCTAAAACATCAAGCATCGTGCACAGGACAAATTCACGACGACGGGGGGTATTGAAGTTTAAATTAATTAATTTATTTATTGTTTATTTATTCAGATAGTGCTGTACCACAAATTGTTCCCAAATTTTGTATTTTAAAGAGTGAACAACCTATATTATCATCAGTTTCGCAACTTGAGGCCTATGTGGCCGTAGCACCTTCCTGTACTTACTTTTTGCGGCAAATGAAGTTGTTTTGGTTTAAAAACACGACATGAAAGCAAAAAGTATATATCCGTAACTATTTTCCACACAAATCGATCAAAAAAAAGGGGTAAAAAAATATTGCCCCCGTATATACGCGCCAGCCAGTACCAATGGTGAAGAATCATTCACAGTTTGAAAGTTGACCATGTCATCAGTGTTTTTTTTTCGTCAAAAATTCTGCGTCGTCTGACGCACATGCCCAAATTTTTTTGCGTCATTTTGAAAAAAAGTGCGCAGAGCGGTTATAATGCTATCTATGCACGAGTTTTAGGTGAAAATCACTTTATTATGGCAATGGCCGTCCTCAATTACGATTTTGAGATTTCAAAAAAATTTTCTGAAATAATTTTCAATTCTACATTTAAAAAATTTAGGGGGGAATGGCTTTTTGATTTTTCGTAATGGGTTAAAATGCACTGTTTCAATATTAACATAAAAATGTGAATTTATTGAAAATGGAAGACTATGTTGCCAGAAGTTGCAGGGGTCCGGGGGCGGCAGCCCCCAGGAAAAATTGGGAAAATTTTTTATTTTTAGTCTAAATTTGATCAATTGGAAACGTATCGAAAAGTTTTTTCGACCAGGCAAGAAAAGCGAGGACGAGGACCGAGGACCCTTGTGTAAAAATCCACTGCTTGACTTATCTCAGTTCCCCTGGAGACGGCATCTTTACGCCAAATTAGGTTGGCAGGAACTGAGCTATTAACACTGTAAACACGCAGCTAGTTTCAGCAGATATATGTCATAGAATTCTCCTATTCCACATTTTGATACTAGCGCGGCAATCATCTAAATATCTATCGGCATTAATTGATGCTTTTAAGACACTTGCTGGGTGTGGCATGGTTCGACAGTTCTAATTTGTTCTAATTGGCATTTGTTCTAATCATATGTAATCTTAATCATATAACTAATCATAATAGGTTGTAAACTGTCATTGAACCAGTTGTAGCTGTATATGTGGTAGTTCAGAACAGGACCCAGTCAGGTCCCGGACCCAACTAGTTCAGAGTAGGACACCGCTACAGACTAGTTCACATCGGGACCCGCAAAAGTCAGACTTACACAAAAGATGCCTGCGCACGCATGACCAGTTTTGTCATGTTTGTATATATAATTGCCTCACTTGTACTTTCAAGTATTGTGAGTGTTGGACGCTGCTTAAGTTCGGTTATCACCCGGTAATGGGTGATAAACGATGGTATCTTGTTTCGCCTATATCAAAATTTTAACGCGTTAATACAAATTACAATTTCAACTTTAATGAACTACGTAATTATCGACTTAATAGATTATAAAGACATTGAAATTATACAAAACTCGTTTATAAAGTTGTTGTTTGAAAAGTTCGGGCAAAAAACTACGTTTCAACAATTTCTTGTGAGGGTCAGTTTTCAGTGTAATAACTTCGCAGCCGTTTGAATTTATAAGTTACACTTACATGAGCAATTACACCACTGGTCTGCTTTTGATACTTTTATGTTAAACCGCCTCTTTGTTAAGTTGACGGTCCCGATCTGAACTAGTCCGTAGCGGGGTCCTGCTCTGAACTAGTTGGGTCCGGGACCTAACTGGGTCCTGCTCTGACTGAACTACCACATATATACAGATCAAGCTTTAAACGTTAGACACATCAGAAAATTTTACAAATTTAATGGTTTCGACGCAATTTTAGAAAATTTTTCAAAACTTTCACGACGAAAATGACATTTTCGGCACTTTTTGGCCAAATCAGCTATGACATCCTTCAGCCTCAGCCGAAAAAAAGTGCGTCACGGGACGCACATGGCCAAAAAAAAGGGCGAAATTTCGGAAAAAAAGTGCGGCGTTTCGCACTTTTTGACGCAAAAAAAAACACTGCATGTCATATGCACAGATCAGGGGCGGATCCAGGGGGGGGGAGGCGGCGGTGCAGCCGCCGCCCCCCTCCCCCCCCCCCCCGAAATTTTCCCCAAGTGAAATTGTACACAAGGGTCCCCCCCCCCTTTGGGTAAAAATTTCCGATACGTCTTCAATTGATCAAATTTGGCCTGAAAATTAAAAAATTTTCCAAATATTTTGATGTTTTTCAATACGACCAAACAAAATTTCTTCGCGAACAAACGTAAAACGAAAAAATAATGCGCCCCCCCCCCCCGAAATTTCATCCTGGATCCACCACTGGCACAGATGTACATACATATCCTATATATGTATCTTATATATCACAGATGTAC
Source organism: Trissonchulus sp. WLG1_4 (assembly GCA_030248245.1). Lineage (NCBI taxonomy): Eukaryota > Metazoa > Nematoda > Enoplea > Enoplida > Ironidae > Trissonchulus > Trissonchulus sp. WLG1_4. Next base: position 16,137 of record JASANF010000755.1, read on the forward strand.
ATAGGGGAGGGCTTGCCGTTGCACCCCTTGTGAAAATTTTGTTGGCCATTGCAAAATGAGCCATATTTTGGGTGCATGATTTTGTCAGCTTCATATTCTAAGCTGAAGACAGACCATGACTAGGTAATTTGTTTAAGTATGTATATATAATAATGTAAAACTAGCATATAGTGCTTGCTTTGTATGTATGTATTCTACAGACGGCCGCCGGTACCCTCCCCTCTCTTTTCCCCCCGGCGGGAACCCCCCCTTCCTCCCCCGGGACCGAATTTTTAGGAGGGTCTTCCCAACCCCCCCCCCATCCCTCCCCAACTACTGTACATGTACGTACGGTGTAGCCCACCCAGCCCCCCCCCCCCCTACATACGCCACTGAACGCCACTTTTTTCGACTGAGTTTGATAAAGTGAGGTGCATCTTCTGCAGGGGGGCACAGGAAAACCGGTGATCAGAATTTTCTTCAAAACACCATCTTACACTTCGGAGGTAATTCGGAGGTTATTTGGAGGTTCTTATAGATATTTCGTAGCGTTTTAGAACAATTTAATTGAAAACTCGGATGTATTAATTTTGAAATCTGACTCTTTCCAGAAATTGGTATATATTTATTTAAGGTAGCGCTCAGAAAAGTCATGTTTGGCGTCAAGCTCGTGCAATTAGTAGCAATATATATATATACCACTTTAATTGCACATCAAAGAGGCCTCAAAAAATCGTATTTACAATACTTTTCAGCAGTTTATGTGAATGTGTCAAAATTTTATGACCATGTCGAAATTCCTGGTCACAAGGTTAGGCGGGGGGAAATTATTTTTGCCCATAACTCGCGTCCTACCCCATCTTTTAATGAAAATATAGAACCCCCATCGTCAGCCAAGCCCCCAATCTGATCTCTAGCCCCCAAAATAGCTGTCGCCCCTTTTAATAAGAATCTAAAGTGAAATTATTGGTGTTCTAAAACAATTATATATATACGGGTGGAATAAGTCGGAAAAACAGCGTTTTTACGCCTAATGATCCGAAGTCCCCCTATATCCCACAAACATAGGGGGGTCAAAATTGAACGCTCTTTCGAATAGGCTAGGTTAGAACTTTTTAAGCTTTAGCTGGAAATCAAACTTTGTTCAAAAATTAAACTTTACCTCCAAAATTGGATTTAGGCAAAAATACTTCATGGAATGAAAACCTGCTGCTACCATTGAGAAAACGATTTCCAAGCTACTAAAAGCGGTTACGTGGATATAGCAGGCGGGGAAAAAAACCCGCATTTTCATATTTCGTCATGTAGCTCATAGACGACTCAAAAGCTCAAAACCCATTTGGGGGAAAAAAACCCATGTGGGGGAAAAAAACCCACCCCATAAATCACCCGATAAGTGTGTTAGCGGTAGTTTTTCAACGCTATGGCACGTATTAGGAGTAGTAGAGGCCCCTGATACCAAAACTATACGCAGATGTGCTATGGGGCCCCAGGGACACAAGTTTGAAAACTGCCCTTCGCAGCCCATTATAAAATTTTGGATTTTCAGATTTGAAAACAAAACACCTTAATTTCGCCTGAAAACGTTGAAAACAACTAAAAAGTTGCGATAACGCTTCAAATGCATGCAAAATTTGCCCTTCATGGCTACTTTTTACGCCATCGACCCTCTGTGGGGGGGTATATACCGTGAGTGGGTGTGACTGGTCGTGACGGGCATATTTTACTTTCATTCGGTTATTTGGCATTTAAACAAGAGAAATTTATAGGTTAAAATTAAAAACATACAAAAAACTGGCAATAGTACCAGAAAATACTACTTTCCACCCCAAAAGGACCTTAAAATGACAAAGTCCGACTGTTAGGCCAGTATTTCAGAATTTGACCGAGAAAGTGTCAGTTGAGTATGCGTAAATCTGGAACACGGAGACGATTGGTAGCTTCTGTAGGGTCCGCCGGTGGCTTCTCCCACGTCCGCGTACATGCCCACGGTCGAGAACGCGTCTCCATCTTTATATCCCTGCTATTCGAAACGCACCCGAAGATAACCGCCAAAATAACTTCAGCCCTGACCCTTGGCCAACCCACCGGAACGTCTTCATCTGTGGTGATCTGAACGCCCACTCACCTGCGTGGGACAATACGTACAAAGAAGACGAAAGGGGCCACAAAATACAGGAATGGTTGGATTCTAAAGGCTTCGCTGCAGTGAACGATGGCACTCCGACACGCATCAACAAATCAACAGGAAACGAATCTACTCCGGATATCACCGTCACCCATGGAAGCTGGATTGGAGCAGTGAAGTGGTCGGTGCTAGAAGACGAATGCTCCGACCACCTACCTATTCTGTGGTCTGTTCCAATAGCGAAGCCTCAACCTAGAAGGGGCAAGCCAAAATGGTGTTATAAGAAAGCGGATTGGACAGCTTATAAAGACCTAACCGAAGAGGCTTTCAGCAAGACATCTCTCTTCAATGAAACCGACGCGTCGTATAAGACCTTCAAGACATAATCATCAGCGCAGCTACAAAATCAATACCGAAGGGGTCCCTACCAAACCCAAAACCATGGTGGACAGACAGAGCCAGCGAGTTGGCTCAAGAGCGAAAGAAGCTGAGGGAGCAAGCGAAGAGTGACCCAGCAAAAAGAACAGAGTTCAACCAGATCACAAGACAATCGCTGCTAGAAGTGAACGACATGAAGGCAGAAGCGTTCAAGGAAAAAGCCAGCAAGCTAGACCCAAAAACAAACCCAAAGCAAGTTTTTGGGCTAATACGGAGTATTGATGGTCGAGGCAAAGCTGAAACGTCTGGCACACCTATCGTAGCCGGAAACCGACTCCTGAAAACAGATGCCGCCAAAGCCGACGGTTTCATCAGAGAATATGCTCAGGTCGCCAAATTACAAGTAGGAAAGCTAGACCGGAAAACCCTGCGCCCGGCAAAAAAGGCCAGAAAAGGAAAGTGTCAGTGCGAAAGCGGGAACGAACCTAACCGGGGACCCTGCAGCTCCTTCTCACCAAGCGAATTGCAAGATGCACTTAACAAACTGAAGAACGGTAAAGCAGAAGGAGCGGATGGCATATCCAACGAAATGCTCAAGAACCTGGGCAAAGCAGGCAAAGAATGGCTTCTACAGCTAATGAACCATAGCTGGCAGCGGAAAGAAATACCGCCGGAATGGAAACGGGCTGTGATCATACCAATCCTCAAAGCCGGCAAAACACCAGATAGAACCAGCTCATACCGACCGATTAGCCTGACGTCATGTGTGGCTAAACTGGCAGAACGTCCGGTACAAGAACGGCTCACGTTTATTTTGGAATCCAAAGATCTGCTACACGCTAATCAGGCCGGTTTTCGAGCTTTAAGATCCACGGAAAACCAGTGTATCCGTATAGCCCAAGCAATCTCAGACGGGTTCAACTGCAAACCAATGAAGCGGACAATACTCACCCTGGTGGACTTTAAAAGAGCCTTCGATACAGTCTGGAAAGCTGCGCTCTTTCATAAACTCCTCGCCATGGGTATACCTGCCTGCTACACGAAGTGGTTTTGCCAGTTCCTTAGCTCGAGATATGCGAAAGTACGATACGGACTAGCAGATAGCCCCTACCGCTACTTCGCTGAAGGCCTCCCGCAAGGAGCAGTGATGTCCCCCACGCTATTTCTGTGCTACATCAATGACCTAGTGGAACAAATGCCTCAGGGAGTCGGAGTATCTTTGTTCGCGGATGATCTAGCTATATGGACCCAGGATACTAACACCACAGTCGCCCAAAACACCATGCAACAGGCTCTCAAGGCCCTGGAATCCTGGTCGGCTAAATGGAAACTCAGAGAAGTATTAACACAGAAAAAACCCAAGTGGCCTTTTTCAGCACAAATACCCACGAGGCCAAGCACAAACCAAAGCTGACACTACTGGGGATGGAAGTGGGCTTCGAACCAGCACCCACTTTTTTGGGTGTTACTTTCGACAGACAGCTCACATTCAGACAGCATATTGCCAAGATCAAACGAAAAATGGTCTGCAGGACCAAAGTGCTTAAAGCCTTAGCTGGAAGATCCTGGGGGTGCTGCAACGATAACGTCCGCTTGCTGTACCTGACATATGTAAGAACGACAGCAACGACTATTGCGCGGCCGCATGGGCGCCAATCGCCTCGGCTACTCAAATCAAGAACGTGGACACTGCCCAGAATGCCGCCGCGCGAGTTATCACTGGTCGCACCTCGAACACCCCTGTGGACAGTCTGCTTATAGAAGCTAACCTGGAACCATTTAGTATCCGCGCGCAATACCTGGCGACCAGCGCCTACGAGAAAGCTCTCCGGCTCCCCCCAGACAACCCGAGGCGGGCAGCCGCAGAAGGGGAGATTAACCGAAGACTAAAAAAATCAAACTGGAGGGACAGTGCGACGGAAACTATCAAACAAATGCCCCTAGCTCACTGCCCGAGAGAGCCACTATACCCGATACCACTACACCCCCCATGGGAAACCTGCGCGAAAGTTACCTTAAACGAAAATCTAATTGTTCCAACTAGAAGAACTGATCCCGTAGACACCAAACTGACCGCCTCCATACGGACTGTACAAGCTCTGAAAGGGGCTTCCTTGGATATATACACCGATGGGTCGGCGGTGGAGGCAACAAAAAATGGCGGCGCAGGAGCTGTGATTATAAATAACACCGACGGTACTGAAACGGAACTCACAGCACCCGCGGGAACCGTCACGTGCAGCTACAAGGCTGAACTGGTGGCGATTAACATGGCGCTCGACCATGTTATCTCTATGCAAACAAACGGCACGATACCTAGAGGCGGTAGAATAAACATATTTACCGACTCAAAAGCCGCAGTCGTGTCGCTAGCCTCCCGACGGAACCAGTCGCAACAACTACAGCGAGACACATGGCACCGGTTTGAGGAAATAGCTAAAGGGGGCAGTAGCGAAATAACAGTCCAGTGGATTCCAGGTCATAGTGGCCTCGAAGGCAATGAAAGGGCCGACGGCCTAGCCAGCGAGGGAACAAATCTTCCTCAGAATTTTACACCGGTGGACTGGGCGTCGGCAAAAGCTTCTCTTAAAGCTTTCTATGTCAAGAAATGGCACGACAGTGCCCACCCACGGGTCTCCGGTGCGCGAATTGTGACCAGCAGCCAGCAAAAGGGCCTCAGGAAAAGCGAGCAAACGCTGTTGGCCCGCCTACGGACCGGAGGCTATACCCCCGAGCTAGCGTGGTATCGCTGGTTCATAACGCGCAGACTACCGCAGCCCGAATCGCCGCTGTGCCCGTACTGCGCAGAAGAAGACGAAACCCTGGAGCACCTAATGCTGAAATGTCCGGCGCATAAAACGGCCAGAATGCTTATCTATGGAGCTGAAGACCCTATTAAGCAGCTCTTTGAAAACCCAGTCCAAACAGTCGAGTTTTTGCGTAAAGTTGGAGTCCTTACCGGCTCCAGCCGCCTATGACCTATGGTCAGCCGTCTGGAAACCACAACAACAGAAAGTGTCAGTTTGCGCATTTGTGCTAATAATAAACGTCTTTTTGCACTACCATGAGTCTTTTGGAGTAGCTACTAGTACTAGGTTTTTCGACATCACCAGACCATTTTCAAAAAGTGGGTTTTTTCAGGGTTGGCAGTCTCGGTCTCGGTCTCGGTCTCGTAAAAAACCCGAGACTAGGCTGGTCTCGGTCTCGGTCTCGGTAGCAAAACCGAGACCTGTCATAGGGTGGTCTCGGTATTTCAGATGAGACTTAAAGTTTTCAAAATTTTCCAAAATCAAAGATTTTTTTTACAATTTAAGTTTCCAAATAGAATGCCAAGCATGAAATGGTTAAAACTGTCTGCTGCAGAAGAATGTTAGTTCACCGGCAAACTCTGGCTACCTTCAAGTTTAAACTTTGTATATCAACCTAGATTTTATATTAAAGTTTGAGCTAAAATGGGCTGTCTGACTGACTTAGCGATATTGCATTTGTATGTGGAACCTCAGCGATATTGCATTTGTATGTGGAACCTCTTATGTTAAGCAGTAAAAATACTGACTATCATTTATATACCAAATAGTGCTAACTTTGTAGCTGATTTGTAATTAAAAATTTGCTGGCTTCTACGACTTTACTAATCTCGAATTGGGTGGCAGTTTAATTGAATTTCTTAAGCAGCAACATCTCAACACATGTCAAAACATTAAGTATATATATACAACGGCGTACCCAGGGGGGGAATGGGGGGAATTCCCCCCCCCCCCCCGAATTTTTTCCCCAGTGATTTTTTACACAAGGGTCCCCCCTTTGGTTTTTATGGTCCGGCCGGAAAAAATTTCTGATACGTCTCCAATGGACTAAATTTGGCCTAAAAATCAAAAATTTTCCCAAATTTTTTTCTGGGGGCTGCCGCCCCCAGCCAGACCCCTGCGACTATGTGGCTTACTGTAATGTGAATACGTACCGCTGTCTATGCACAGTTGTCGGAAGCTAATTTGAGGACAAATTCTTTTTTTTAAAGACAGGGGGAAATGTAATGTGAATACGTACCGCTGTACGTATACATGCATGAAAGTTGGCTTAGCGATGAGTCATGCTGTACAACTTTCATGCATGTTGAGCTCATTTGCATATTACTCTATCTAATTTGCATACGGTTTTAAAGACTATATAAACGCGCACTGTGCATGGATAATCAGTCTACTGTTTTATCTGCTTCTGCTTTGTCTGCCTTCTGCCCCCCCTGTCTTTTTATTAAACCCTTGCCCTTTTGCCTGCCTGGCCTCTTTCACCACTCTTTCCGCTACATTTGGTGGCAGCGGTGGGATGTAAAATGTAGCGGAAAGAGTGGTGAAAGAGGCGAGGCAGGCAAAAGGGCAAGGGTTTAATAAAAAGACAGGGGGGCAGAAGGCAGACAAAGCAGAAGCAGATAAAACAGTAGACTGATTATCCATGCACAGTGCGCGCTTATATAGTCTTTAAAACCGTATGCAAATTAGATAGAGTAATATGCAAATGAGCTCAACATGCATGAAAGTTGTACAGCATGACTCATCGCTAAGCCAACTTTCATGCATGTATACGTACAGCGGTACGTATTCACATTACAATTCCCCCTGTCTTTAAAAAAAAGAATTTGTCCTCAAATTAGCTTCCGACAACTGTGCATAGACAGCGGTACGTATTCACATTACAGTAAGCCACATAGTCGCAGGGGTCTGGCTGGGGGCGGCAGCCCCCAGAAAAAAATTTGGGAAAATTTTTGATTTTGTTTCTGTTGCTTTGTTCTTAGGCCCCCGCACCCGAGGTATCCACAGCGCCCCCAAAAAACAAGACATTACGTCCACCGTCAGATTCGCGCTCCTTGCAGCTTCAGAAAAACACCTCTGGCACATCTTCGCTGGCCGGCCTGGGTGCTTCTTGCCACTTTGCCAATTACAAACAAACAAAGCATAGAACAAAACAAAGCAAAACAGAAAAACAAATCAAACTTCGTTAGCAGAAATAACTAAACCACGCTTCAATAATTAGTCTATATTAATACTGCTTAGTAAATTTGATCATTAAACAAAACTATATTATTGTTAAAAAACGATCACTTTTCTTCGTTCAAACGTCTTTTCCTTTGCTCACTGTCAAAACTCAAGGGTATGTGTCCTTTTATGTTCAGTCAGTCTCTCTGCTAACCCACTTTATAATAGCAAAACATTTGTCAGACCCAGACTCTTGTGGCATGGGTGACCACAACCGAGTCGGTTAACACCTGTCACTTGTGATAGCGCACAGCGCCTTCATGAAAGTTAGGGAATCAAACCAACCTCAGATTGCGTAACCCAGCTCCACGGAGTAGCTTTGTTTTGTTCTGATTCGCTGAACCGAAAGACAGACTCAGACAGCGGCGCACAGCGCCAAGCGGAACAAAGACTGTCTTTGGGCCAACCAAAAAACAATTAATAACTCACTGATTCAGTCAAAAGTAGAGCGTAACAGCAACTTTCCATGTCTTTGACACGCGCACCCGCGCACGGCAGCAGACAAGGAAATTAGCCATTAACGCAGTTGCTGCAATCAGTAACCCACCTCTTGTTAAGTCGAAGGTCGTCTTCACTCACGGAAGTCAATGTCAATGAATTAGTCTTTGTAGCGTCCCTGCATACGAAGTCTAATCTTGTCAGTTATTGGTTCAGTAATCGGGTCCGTCCAAGTCCGGCAGGGAGAAGGTGGCCATTCTACTCCCCAGTATAAGGTCAGGGCAATCAGACAACGACAGTAACTAGCTACAAAAATAAACTTCAGTTGACATTAAGACCGTTCAAAGTACTTCTTCAACTTGTTCACATGAATCGTGAACGGTTGTTCTCGATCACGCCGTATCTTATACGTTACAGGACCCAATCGGTCCACGATGACATACGGACCAGTCCATCTCGGTCTGAACTTAGAGTCTTTAGGTATCACTCTCCGTAATACCTGATCCCCAACTTCGAACTTCACTTCAGACGAGACTTTGTCATATTGGTCCTTCTGAGCCTGCTGAGCTCTTTCAATACTGGCTTTAGCTTGCTGGTAAATTTCCCCTAAGCCTTTAGCTAAATGCGCTCTATAATCCTTAGGATCGCTAAAGGACTCATCATTGTCTGGTAAGGAAACATCAAGGGGTTCTCTCGGCTGCCGTCCGTACACTAGCTCAAAAGGGCTGAATCCAGTCGATGAGTGGACCGCTGTCCGATAAGCATAGAGACAGAAAGGTAACCACTTATCCCAATCCTTACCTGTTTCCTTGACATATGCTGCAAGCATATCTACCAAGACCCGGTGAAATCGTTCCGTCATTCCATCACACTGTGGATGGTACGGGGTTGTTTGAACTTTCTTACAGTTCAAAATCAGATTCACCTCTTTCAGCAACCTCGACGTGAAGTTGGTGCCCTGATCAGACAACAAGACTTTGGGGCACGAGTGGCGAGTCATGATTTCCTCGACAAGCTTCTTAGCTACTACATCAGCTTCGCATGATTTAATAGGAAACACCTCGCACCATTTCGTGAAATAGTCCACACAGCAGATATCTGTTCTTATTCTTAGTCAGCGGCAAAGGCCCTAGTATGTCTACACCTAATCGGTGGAAAGGACCCTCTACCGAAATAGGCTGCATGGGCGCTTTTGCGCGTGCTGGCTGGTCCTTTCGCACTTGACATGCAACGCAAGTCTTCAGCCAATTCTGAACATCTCGACTCATGTTAGGCCAGTAGTAGTTCCGCGAGATCCTACCAAGAGTTTTATGGAAGCCAAGGTGTCCTGCCATTGGTGCATCATGAAACTCCGCTATGATTTGACACTGGAGAGCCTCTGGAACAACTACCCGACGCTTATGTTTGCGGGATCGAAAATAGATCAGACCGTCTTTTTCTGAGAACTTAGCTATGTGAATGCCGCACGGAAGCTCAACTGACTCACCCCGTATTTTACGGAGAATTAGACGACAGAATAGGTCCTTAGACTGTTGACTTCCTAAATCCGCCAAGGAGATAGCTGCTTCATCGGGTGCCGATCGTGCGGTTCTTTTCGCTCGGCTCTCGCTGACCTCGCATCGTTACTACTTGTGAGAACCCTTGTTTGAAGTAGAGGGGTAGCGCACCCGCGCCGTATCCTCAGACTGCAAACTGGGGCGATAAGCTATCTCTATGTCGTCAACACTGCTATCGTCATCTGAATCCGCAGCTGTTTCTACATGCGGTCGCGACAATCCATCGGCGTTGCCATGTTGAGCACCAGGTCGGTAGGCAATATCATCAATGTAGAACTCTTGAATCGTCTGCCGCCACTCCCAAATTCTGGGAGAACTAGTGTCCAGCTTAGTCAACCAATGAAGAGGGTTGTGGTCAGTAACCACACGAACATGATGACCCCACAAGTATGATCGAAAATACTTAAGGCCACGGACTAAGGCTAAACACTCACGCTCAATTGCGGCGTAGTTACGCTCTCGCTTAGACAAATTATTGCTCGCGTATGCTATTACCTTTTCGTTTCCATCCTGGACTTGAGCTAAAACTGCACCCCAAGCGACACCACTTGCATCGGTATATAAGATGAACGGTTTTGAAAAATCAGGAAAGGCTAGAATAGGTGAGCTAACTAAGCGCTCCTTCAACTGTTGAAATGCTTGCTCACAGTCCTTCGTCCAGTAAAAGCTAACGTTCTTTTTAGTCAAATCGTTAAGTGGCGCAGCGATAGAGGCAAAATCCTTAATGAATCGTCGATAATAGCTAGCTAAACCCAGAAAACTTCTAACTTCTGGAACGCTCTTAGGGCTGGGAAAATCCATCACGGCCTGAGTCTTGGCAGGATTCGGTTGAATACCAGCAGCAGAAACGACATGACCAAGATATTCTACCTGCTCGCGGACGAAATGGCACTTTTTGCCCTTAAGCTTGAGATTGGCGTCACCTAGGGGCTTTAGTATTTCCCTCAGGTGCATCAAGTGATCATCAAAAGTCTCGCTGTAGATGATGATGTCATCGAGATAAGCCAAGGCATACTGATACTGCACGCCTCCCAGCAACATGTGCATCAGTTTCTGAAATGTAGACGGAGCTCCAGACAATCCAAAAGGCATAACCCTAAACTCATGACAGCCATCGTGAGTAACAAACGCGGTTTTAGATCGATCTTCAGGATGAACTTCAACTTGCCAGTATCCAGATGCTAAGTCTAGAGTCGAAAAGTACTTAGCACTACCTAGCTGGTCTAAGGTATCATCAATTCTGGGAAGAGGCCAAGACTGCTTCTCAGAGACGTCATTAAGCTTGCGATAATCTACACAAAATCTCAGCGAGCCGTCTTTCTTCTGGACTAGATGAACTGGGCTTGCCCATGGGGAATCCGTTGGATATGCTATTCCATCTTCGACCATCTTGTCCACGTGTTCCTTGATGACGCTTCTTTGCTTGTACGGAACCCGACGAGGGCGTTGCCTAATTGGTTGACTATCACCAGTAAAAATTCTATGTTGCACTAGCGACGTTCGACCTAAGTCTGCTGAACTAGACGAGAAAACACTAAACCGCCGCCCACCAGAAGTGAACTGAAAAGAGTGTGGACCCCCACGGGCCCCCAGGACCACCCCCCCGCCAAGATCGGGGGGGTTTTAACTATCTATAGCTCTCTCACCGCCGAACAAAAGAAGATGCGCACCCCTTGCCCACGAGGGGGGGCTCCCCCCCCCCACCCCCCCCCTCCCGTTCGGGGCGCCCCAGAACCCCCAGACCCCGCCACGAGGGGCCCCGGGGGCGCCCCCCCCGGGCGCGCCCCCCCCCCGCCCCCCCCCCCCCCCCCGGCCCCCCCCCCCCCGCCCCACGCCGCGCCCCCCCCGCCAACAACAACAACAACAGAAAACACTGGAATATTCAGACAAAACCTGAACAAGCTGTTTTTTCTGGTCTTCTGTGACGCAGCTACGTGACAAATCCACACCTGATGGAACTTCAGGCGCACCCGCGCCTTCCGTCTCAACAGAGCATGCTACATATTTGCTATCCGCTAGCTGTTCAACCAAATCGATGTCCTGATCTAAGCTACCTAACGTAGTGCCATCATACAACTTCGATGTGCTTTGGCCAAAATTAGCGATGCTCACATAACAGGTACCTGAACTAGGTCTCACCAGACTCCTAGCGGCCAAGACACAATTATCTGTTTGCATTGACACACTAGCATCATCTATGTTTCCTGGTTCGAACAGTGCATCACGCTCTGTACACCCATCTATTCTAGCGCAAACAATTTGCTCAGTGAATGGTAGAATTTCGCAGCAGCCAACTAGTTTGACTGTCGCAGCAGCATATGGTTTTCTATGCCTACGCTCAAAATAGACCTTTTGATCGCCAACCAGGAAATGTCGATCCTTAAAGTCGACTACAGTGTTGCTCAGGAAATCTAGTCCAAGAATGGCTCGAAAGCGACAGCCCTTAACAACATGAAAACTGTGTTGAAAATTTACAGAACCTAACTGAACTTGGCAAGTCAGGATTCCAATGATCGGTACTGGGCTGCCCATCACATTTTTAACACAAACATCGGACTTACAGAACTTGTACTGGTCCGGACACTCACGTGCCACGATCTGTTGGTGTACCTCGTCGCTGATCACGCTGACGTTGGCTCCCGAATCCAGAAGAAGTGAGATTGGTTGAGAGACTAGATAGGCATTCACGTAAGCTAGGGCATGAACACAGTCCTTAGTATTGGTAGTGGACAATACAGGGTCACAACTCAACTGACACGCTTCCAAAGGATCTCTAGTCTGCGTGTCCTGTTTCTTCGCAGATTCCTGACCCTTTAATTTAGTCTCAGGTGTTTGACCTTCGCTAACTTTGTGTTCCGTACCAGTCTCAGGTGTTTGACCTTCGCTAACTTTGTGTTCCGTACCAATACCATTGTAACAGTTTTCTGTGCCCCTATTACGTTTACTATGACCTAGCTTTCGCGAGGCGTTCAAAAATGTACCTTCTAGTTTTTCAAAGCGAGCTTCGAGAGATTGCAGCAGCGCGAGGTGCGTACTGTTTTCCTGAAGAGAGGCTATAGACGCTACCGGACTGTTGGAGTGACCAGAATCTTCCACGGTTTCGCGCAGCCCTCGCGTCCCCGTTGAGGAGATTAGGCTCCGAAACCATTGTTGAACTATTGCTAAGCTGCTCATGGTAGGTCTCGATTCGCATTGCCATTGATAGCGCATCCTTCGCAGTCAATGGGTTTGCAACTAGCAGTTTCTCTCTCAAATGCTCTCCCGCTTGACTCATAAAATGCCGCCTCAAGATGTTAAGGTGTTCCTTAGCTGATCCCTCCGGATAGGCCTTGGGAATCATGCTCTCTAACGCTAAGTATAAATCCAGTGAACTTTCTCCTTCTTTCTGCAGCCTAGCCGACAGTCTCCTCCAGTATGTGTCTGCTTCTCCTTCAAGGATAAACTCAGACTCATACTTCTGCCTAAATTGTGTCAGGGTGTATGAAACACCCATTTCAGTCTGATCCTCCCGTAACCTATTCCAAAAAGTGGCACCTCTACCCTTCATCAGCCCAGGCAGAATCTGCCTTTGCATACCCTCCGCCCAGCCATTCGCCTCTGAGACGCGTTTGAAATCGTCAAACCAGTCCCGAATATCCTCCTGTCCGTCGAACGGGCGAGGTTTCAACTGGAATCCTACTGTCTGAGGAATTGGGGAAGTGAAAAGGAGGTCAGTCGATTTCTCGACATTCTTTAGGGTGTCATCTGCAGTGTCAGGGGGCGCACCCGCAGCCATAGCACTGCTTCCGACTCGGACCTAAACTCAACACCCCTCACGTACAAAATCCCCAAATCCTCCAAAAAGGCGAATGGCCGGTGGGTTGAGACTTACCAGTTACCGCTGCCACCAAATGTAGCGGAAAGAGTGGTGAAAGAGGCGAGACAGGCAAAAGGGCAAGGGTTTAATAAAAAGACAGGGGGGCAGAAGGCAGACAAAGCAGAAGCAGATAAAACAGTAGACTGATTATCCATGCACAGTGCGCGTTTATATAGTCTTTAAAACCGTATGAAAATTAGATAGAGTAATATGCAAATGAGCTCAACATGCATGAAAGTTGTACAGCATGACTCATCGCTAAGCCAACTTTCATGCATGTATACGTACAGCGGTACGTATTCACATTACACTTACTATTCCTCGTTATTGTCTTTCATCAAAGCCTATGCATGTATACACAACTACATTATGCTGCATGTGCATGTCTACACGAGTATACGCTACATTTACTTGTGAAATACACTGTCTGATATGACACTCCCATCTTTTGTTTTAAATTTTGTCGGATGAATTTCTGATACGTCTCCAGTTGACCAAATTCGGTCTACAAATTGAAAAAATCGCCAATTTTTTTCTGGGGGCTGCCGCCCCCAGACCCCTGCAACATTGTGTCCTTTGGGTTTTATAGTCTGGCCGGAAAAACTTTCTGATACGCCTCCAATTGACAGAATTTGGCCAAGAAATCGAAACTTTTCCCTATTTTTTTCTGGGGGCTGCCACCCCCAGACCCTTGCCGCCTTGTGGTTTAGTAATCTTGCGTTTTTAAGGCGTTTTACGAGTGTTAAAATTTGAGCAAATACTTTAATCATGATAATTAGAATCTTGCGTTTTTTAAGGCGTTTTACCAGTGTTAAAATTACTAAAAAGTGCATTTTAACCCATTACAAAAAATCAAAAAGTCATTCCCCCCCCCCCGAAATATTTTTCTGGGTACGCCACTGTATATATATATATATATATATATATATATATATATATATATATATATATATATATATATATATATATATATATATATATATATATATATATATATATATATATATATATATCTGAAAAAACCTAAGTACAATCAAATGCTTTTTGGGCTATGGAGTGGTTGGGGCATCAAATCTTCCCCCCACATAACTGTGACAGCGTGAGTAACTTTTCTGGTCCGTGATGATGCTGCTATCACTTATCAGAACTTCCGATAGTAGCACTACCGCACCAGCACGGACGATTCTACGCTGGCACCTGAGTCAGCCTGCCAAAGTGAAAATATGTGTATGCAATGCACTATAAAATGTGGCAGGGGCGTAGCCAGGGGGGGGGGAATGGGGGGAATTCCCCCCCCCCCGAAATTTTTTCCGACTGAAATTTTACACAAGGGTCCCCCCTTTGGTTTTTATGGTCCGGCCGGAAAAAATTTCTGATACGTCTCCAATTGACCAAATTTGGCCTAAAAATCAAAAATTTCCTCAATTTTTTACTGTTTTTTGCTTTTGTGTTACATTAAAGCGTGTCCACGTGTATATGAGTGCATTGTGCACTATTCATTTGCTTAATACACTGTTAAATGTATCTTTTTAGCTGTATTATCGCAGCTAAAATGACAGTTTTAGTAAATTTGCGGCTCGTAATGTCATAAATCTTCTCAAAGTTTTCAAATTTGCTAGTTTCTGGACCGTTGTCGGTCCAGCAGTGTTGTAATTTTTGGTCTTTTGAGCTCCAATTTTACGTTCGATGCCGCTCTGGTCAAAAAATTAGCGTTGTTTTTGAACGAAATATGCTAATAAGTGTCGTTTTTTGAGTTAAAATTGCAATTACGTGCATTTTAACACATTCAAAAAATCGAAAAGTCATTCCCCCCCCCGAAATTTTTTCCTGGCTACGCCACTGAAATGTGGTATACGAAGAAGTGTGCGAAACTTTTAAAAAATAACCAAAAGTTGACAAAACAGCGGACAATAATACTATTCTCCGGAAAACTAAACCGGAAAACCCTCCGTCCGGCAAAAAAGGCCAGAAAGGACAAACCAGTGCAATCGTACAGCCCAAGCAATCTCAGACGGGTCTAACTGCAAGCCAATGAAGCGGACTATTCTTACCCTGGTAGACTTTAAAAGAGCCTTCAACACCGTTTGGAAAGCTGCCCTCATTCATAAGCTTCTAGCCATGGGTATACCTGTCTGCTACACAAAATGGTTTTGTCAGTTCCTCAGCTGGAGATATGAGAAAGTACAATACGGCCTGGCAACAGCCCCTACCGCTATTTCGCTGAAGGCTTACCGCAAGGAACAGTGACGCCCCCCACGCTATACCTATGCTATATCAATGACTTAGTGGAACAAATGCCCCAGGGAGTAGTGATCGACCGGAGGCTCCGGCTCCGGCTATGGCTCCGGCCGGATTTGAGCCTCCGGCTCCGGCTCCGGCAAAAAAAGTGCCGGAGCCGGAGAATTTTCATTTTCCAAAGTCCAAACTTGGGCAAAATTTTAAGAAAAAATCGCAAGGTTAACGAAGCGTTTAGTCGGTTACAGTACTTATATTACTGCAAGTTGTAATGGACGTGACTACCCATCTCTACCATTATGTATTTTTACGTCTCTAATCGACTAAACTCAGCCTAAAAATCAAAAGTTTCTCACACTTATTTAAAGGGGCTGCCGCCCGCAGACCGCTATAGGCTTGTAACTACGTGACATAGTGATTTGAACTTCACATTTAGCTCTGATGTTTTCGACCGCTCAAATTGAGTACAATGTTTGCATGTGTTGCTATTTCGCAAATTTTTGTGTTAAAATAGTAAAAAAGTTTACTTTTACCCATTACACAAAATCGAAAAGTCATTCCCTCCCAAGTTCTTTCCTGGCTACACGACTGATATATATGGCTAAATGACAGGGGTCGGGGGGCCGGTAATGCCCGGAAGCTAGAGACATTTACGGCATTGTATCTTCGACAAACTGCAATCTTTTCCTCATTTTTCTACCTTTGGGGGTATATACCCTTCTTGACAATTTTGCAAGGTTTGACTAAAAGGGGGAGGTTCAGACGGACACCCTGAACAGCCCCCTCCCTGTGACTCCTGACTACGCCCTGGGCACCGCAGTCAAAATGCCATACTGGCCAGTTTGACCATATTGTTGAATTTTAATCAATGTTGGCGAAAATTCTTTGTGAGATCACCCAAAACGGGGACCAGTCAGTGGCTTACCACTGGTCGTATGAGTGTGTAAAGAAATATGTATAGAAATGGGGCGTGACTGTTGAAAAATTAAAGAACGTTGTTTCGAAAAAAATTTAAATGAAAAAATACAAATTTTTTCACAATTCTCAACATTTTTTATTTAATTTAAATTTTTTTGTAAATCACTGCCTCCGGCTCCGGCTCCGGCTCCGGCATTTTATATCCGGCTCCGGCTCCGGCTCCGGCAAAATTTTACCTCCGGTCGTTCGCTACCAGGGAGTCGGAGTATCTTTGTTCGCAGATGATCTATATAGCTATATGGACCCAGGATGCTAACACTACAGTCGCTCAAAACACCATGCAGCAGGTTCTCAAAGCCCTGGAAGCCTGGTCGGCTAGATGAAAGCTTAGTATTAGCACAGAAAAACCCAGGTGGCCTTTTTCAGCACAATTACCCGCGAAGTCAAAAATAAACCAAACCAAGGCTGACACTGCTGGGGAAGGAAGTGGGCTTCGAACCAGCACGCACTTTCCTGGGTGTTACTTTCGATCGGCAGCTCACATTCAGACAGCATATTGCCAAGATCAAACGAAAAATGGCCTGCAGAACCAAAGTGCTTAAAGCGTTAGCTGGAAAATCCTGGGGGTGCTGGAACGACAACCTCCGCTTGCTGTACCTGACATATGTAAGAACTACAGCAGATTATTGCGCGGCGGCATGGGCGCCAAGCGCTTCGGTCACTCAAATCAGGAACACAGACACTGCCCAGAACGCCGTAGCACGAGTTATCACAGGTTGCACCTCGAACACCCCCGTGGACAGCCTGCTAATAGAAGCTAATCTGGAACCATTTAGCATCCAAGCGCAATACCTGGCGACCAGCGCCTACGAGAAAGCTCTTAGGCTCCCCCAAGACAACCCGCGGAGGGCAGCCGCAGAAGGGGACATTAGCCGAAGACTAAAAAAATCGAATTGAAGGGACAGTGCGACGCAAACTATCAGACAATCGCCCCTAGCTCACTGCCCGAGAGAACCACTATACCCGATACCACTACACCCCCAATGGGAAGTGTGCGCGAAGGTTATCTTAAATGAAAATCTACTCGTCCCAATCACAAGAACTGATCCTGTAGAAGCCAAACTGACCGCCTCCATACGGACTGTACAAGCTCTGAAAGGGGCTTCCTGGAATATATACACCGACGGGTCGGCGGTGGAGGCAACAAGAAACGGCGGCGCAGGAGCTGTGATCATAGGTAACACCAACAGTATATACTGAAACGGAGCTCACAGCACCTGCGGGAGCCGTCACGTGCAGTTACAAGGCTGAACTGGTGGCGATTAGCATGGCGCTCGACCAGAGTTTTTTTGGGCAAAATACGGGGCAAATGCTCAAGATTTTGAAATTTTGCTCACCAAAATTGAAATTTTGCTCGAATTCTGCTCACCGCTCTGAAGGGACCCCCCTGTGGTTTTTTATGGTCGGCTTAAAAATTTTCCGATAGGTATCCAATTAACAAAATTTGGCCGAAAAATCAAAAATTTCTCTAATTTTTTCTGGGGGCTGCCGCCCCCAGACCCCTGCATATCTGTGGGTTACTATTCCTTCTTATTATCTTTCCTCAATGCCTATGTATGTATACATTATGCTGCATTTGGATGCCTACACAAGCATATTAAGCTTCATTTACTTGTGTAATACACTGTCTGATACGACTTCATATTTTGTTTTAATTTTTCTGGCGGAAAAAATTTCTGATACGCCTCCGCCCTCCAGTTGACCAAATTCCGTCTAAAAATTAGAAAAATCGCCAATTTTTTTTAGGGGCTGCCGCCCCCAGACCACAGATGTACATGGGGGGGGTCGGGGGGGGGGCCCCCCCCCCCCACAAGGGACACCCCCCCCCCCAAATTCCACCCCCAATCACCTAGCCCCCCTCTGTGAAACCCCAAAATCGCTTGAGATCGCCGTAAAATGCTTCAAAAATGACCAAAAAAACGAAAAAATCGATAAAAATATCGGAATTTCGCAAAAATTTCCCATTTTTAGGCAAAACCATTGGAAATTCGCTTCAAAAAAACACCCCCCCTAAAATGTCGAAAATTTCGGGACAAGCCCCCCCCAAACCGAGACCCCGTGTCCATGTATGCCCCAGACCCCTGCAACTTTGTAGTTTGGTGATCTTGCGTTTGTAAGGCGTTAAAATTGCTAAAAATTGCATCTTAACTAGGGATGGAAGTCTCGGGTTTTTTTCAGAGACCGAGACCGAGACCGAGACCACGAAACCGAGACTACCGAGATCGAGACCAAATTCCGAGACCGCCAAAACCGAGACTTTGGGTCATTTTTTTGTCATTTTTTACCTATTGATTTGGTGACTTTTTACAAGTTTGTAGGTAAAATTACAATAAGACCATGGTCAGACACCTTATGTATATATAATAACAGCTACAGCACGGCAATTTTACTGGTTCTTTCCTCCTTTTGTGTGAGTGTGGGACCATGCCTTCTTAAATACTGTGAAATTTTGACCTCTGTCCCAAAGCAGACGCAATTTGTCCTTGTTCTCGCCAGAAAATAAAATTTTTTACACTGTTTGGCCGAATTTAGTTAAAAATCGCTCCGATTGAATTACTAATGTTCTGCTAAAATACACCCAAGATAGAAAAAGTTTTTGGCTCAAAAATTAGACCTGCGCGCCGTGACGCTCTTTCATTCTTTGTCTCCGGCGTGACACCCGTGTGAGTGGGGCCCCCTCAATCCCTTGCGACTAAATTTTAGTTGAGAGTAGAGTCTTCTACCAAACTACATGTGTACCATCTACCACACACTACACCGCATACTTCTGAGTAGTGGTAGTAGTTTAGTTGAACTTTCACAGATTTTTTTGATTTTTTTGCTAAACTCATATTATTTATACTAAATGGAAATTTTGGAAATTACAGTTAAGTATGTGAAGCCACCAATTGGCATAAAAAAGTTGACCAGCCAAACACTAATACAATGATAAAATATAATAATCACACAGACAGACTTGAAAGATAACCTGAAATAAAAAACCTAATCATAAACATACTTTCTTGTGTGTGTACTGTGTTTACTGACACACTAAACACAGTAAAGTTGTTTTCGGAAAAAAATTGACAGAATATCACTGTTTGGTGTGAAATTTTTGTGAAACGAAAACTTTCGAAACAATTTCCTGTCAAAAATATAAACCAAAGGGGGACCACAGGAAAATTTTTCACAGATTTGAAAACCTAGACTTTTCGACTACCGAGACCGAGACCGAGACTGGGCTAGTCTTGGGTTTTGACCGAGACCGAGACTTCCATCCCTAATCTTAACCCATTACAAAAAAAACAAAAAGTCATTCCCCCCCCCCCCCGAAATTTTTTTCTGGGTACGCCACTGGTTCCCCGTCACAAAAAAATTCTCGAATAAGAAATTCTAGAATTAGAATTCCAAGAAATAGAAAAAAATTCCAGAATTCTGAAACATCTCGAATAAACACGATTGTAGTCATTTTAAAAAAATTTTGTTAAATTTCCAAATTTGATACCTTTTGGGTTTTGGACCGTCACTGGGCCAACAAAGGTGTATATACTTTTCGGTGTTTTGAGCTTCAGTCTCACTTATTGTTAACAAAATTATTGTTTTTGAACGAAATGTGCTAATAAGTGTTTCTTTTGGTGTTAAAAGTGTAATAATTCCACTTTTCTGGGTACGCGTCTGGCGATAGCCAAGCATAAAACGTAAACTAGCAAATTTACGATTTGCTCACCGATCTGAAATTTTGCTCACTGAAATTGAAATTTTGCTCAATTTTGCTCACGATTTTTTTTTGAAAAACAACCCTGCGCTCGACCATGTTATCTCTATGCAGACTAACGGCACGGTACCTAGAGGCGGTAGAATAAACATTTTCACTACTAGAATTAGCTAACAGGGGCAGTGGCGAAATAACAGTTCAGTGAATACCAGGCCATAGTGGCCTCGAAGGCAATGAAAAGGGCAGACGGCCTAGCCAGCGAGGGGACAAATCTACCTCAGACTTTCACACCGGTGGACTGGGCGTCGGCAAAAGCTTCTCTAAAAGCTTTCTATGCTAATATATATATATATATATTAGCGATCGGCCGGAGCCTCCGGCTCCGGCTCCGGCTCCGGCCGGATTTGGCCCCTCCGGCTCCGGCTCCGGCTCCGGCCGGAGCCATTCAAAAATTAGCCGGATGCTGAACCGGAGGTAAATTCTCTGAGCGACCCATACTCATCTAGATTGCAGTAAGAGTGGCAAGGGTCCCCCCTTTGGTTTTATCGCCCGACCGAAAAAAAATTTCTGATACGTCTCCAATTGACCAAATTTGACCTCTAAAAATCAAAAAATTCTCGAACTTTTTTCCACTGACCCCTCCCACTGTGTTGGTTACTGTTCCTTGTTATTATCTTTCATCAAAGCCTGTGCATGTCTACAAGTATATACCTTATGCTGAATCTAAATTCTATGAGCGACCCATACTCAGCGGCGTAGCCAGTGGGAGTCGCGACCCCCCCTTTGGTCGAACTTGAAGAAATCGTCAACAAGGGTCCCCCCTTTGGTTTTTATCGCCCGGCCTAAAAAATTTCTGATATATACGTCTCCAGTTGACCAAATTTGGCCTAAAAATCAAAAATTTCCCCCAAATTTTCTCTGGGGGCTGCCACCCCCATATCCCTGCGACTTTGTGGCTTACTATTCTTTGTTATTATCTTTCGTCAAAGCTTATGCATCATGCATGTATACACGAGTACATTATGCTACATTTGTCTGATGCGACGTTACCATCTTTTGTTTTAAATTTTCTGTCGGAAAAGTTTGTGATACGTCTCCAGTTGACCAAATTCGGTCTAAAAATTGGAAAAATCGCCAATTTTTTTGGGGGCTGCCGCCCCCAGACCCCTGCAACTTAGTGGCTTACTTTTCTTTGTTAATAACTTTAACCAAAGCCTCTGCATGACGTTCTGCTTCTGACGTGATTTGCATTTAATTTCCCGGGTCGAAAAAATTTCTGATACATCTCCATTTGACCAAGTTTGGCCTAAAAAACTGAAAAATTCTCCAATTTAGCTATATCGTTAGCTTCTGGACCCTTTCTCCCCACCATTTTTTGTAATTTCGGTGTCTGGAGGTCCCATTTTACGTTCGATTAGCATTAGCATTTTGCATTCGATTATTCGAAAAGTTACCATTGTTTTTTACCGAAATATGTGTCGTTTTGTGCGATAAAATCGAACTTAAGTGCATTTTAACATGTTTCAGAAATGAAAAGTCATCCCCCCGAAATTTTTTCCTGGCTACGCCACTGCCACTGCATACATGTATACAATTTTTGGCCATTATGATAAAGTTGTTGTAAAGATATCGTAAGATCGAGAAGAAGATGGATGATAGATTTTTATTAAACATTAGAAAATTTTTCATCATAAGGGTATCAATTTCGACCTAGCTCCGGCTCCGGCTCCGGCTCCGGCTCCGGCAAATTAATTTACCTCCGGCTCCGGCTCCGGCCGGAGCAAAAATCCTGCCTCCGTCCGTTCGCTAATATATATATATATATATATATATATATATATATATATATATATATATATATATATATATATATATATTATTTCTTTTTGGGTAGACAATAAAGTAATCACATTTTCAAAGAAAAAATAGCCATCTTTATTCTTTAATCATAAGTACCAAATTTTAATAAATTCACATACCATAAATACTAATTCAAAACGTCACTGATGCTCAACATCAAGCTGGCGCTGACAGTCAACTTCGGTGCAAAAATTCAGCATTATGATTCCACAGAAGCAAGTGCACTTTTATTCGATGCACACAATAAAAACTAATCCCTTGCTCATCCAAATACTAAGCCTAAGCACTAAGCCTAAGCCTGAGCTCTGCGTCTAAGCACTAAGCCTGAGCTCTGCGTCTAAGCACTAAGCCTAAGCCTGAGGCCCGATTTGGAGGAAAAACCTGCTAAGAAGCATCAGAAATAACTTTACCGCACTAAAAAACAGCAAATACTTTAATATTTTAAAAAATTCGCAGTTATTGTCCGAAATTTGTACTGAATCTTACTTCTGCTATAACGCTTCAATCAGCCTGATCCTAACTAGAAAGCTTCAGAAAAACTTTTCAAAACCTGAACCGATTTACAAAATTTTTTCAGCATTTAGTAGCTTAGAAGTTATTCTGTCAATGGTAGAAGCAGGTTTTCATTTGATTCAGTATTTTTGCCTAAATCCAATTTTGCGCCAAAAATTTCATGTAGTTTATTTTCTGGACAAACTTTGATTTCCAGCCAAAGCTTACATCCTACAAACTTCTAACCTAGCCTATTCGAAAGAGCGTTCAATTTTGATTCCCCGCCTAGGCTTGGGGGATATAGCGGGACTCCGAATTTGGTTTTGAGCAAATCGATAGTATTTAAAAAATTTAGTCAATTATGTTTTTCGAAAATCGTGATTTTAGTGTTTTCATTATATCAATCATATTCATCAAAAATCTGATTTTGCGACCGCTCGATCACGTTATGGTAAGCAAAATGAGCTATTAGTTGTGCAATAGCTATCTACCTGTGAAGAGAAATCGCAAGCCGAAAATCCACTCACGTTTGGTCTACAGGGAATGCTAATTAGTATCAATCAACTATTAGATTTTGCAAAAAATCAATTTTTCAAAAATGGGCTGTGTTTGAGCGACTACAAAAAGTGCTGCGAAGTGCGAGCGGTACAGCAACTTTTCAGATAATTTTCAGACTAATTTTACAGCTAGTCAGTTGTCACTTTATGCTCTGCCCTTATACTGTGATTGTTTTTCGTTATTGTGTATATATATTGTATGGCCTATTGGTTCATTTATTTCGGTGTCATTGTAAAGCCTTCATGTCAAACATGTCAATCAAAACAAAATCTGCAACAATTACTAAAAGAACTTGCATTCGAAACACAAATTTGTATATACAATATTACACTCAAACTTGAAAATACGTACATGCAAAAAGTTGAACTTACGCTGCTCAATTGGCTTGAAATAAAATATAAATTATATTTGACAAAGTAAGAAACACACATGAATCATAGAGATAATTTGGAAAAATGCAACAACAAGGCAACGCAAACGGTTTTAACGTCACATCAATGAAACAAATTCCGCCTCTGGGCGGAATAAAAATATCTGAAATTTAAGAACACTACTTTTC
The DNA here is from genome assembly GCA_030248245.1 of Trissonchulus sp. WLG1_4. Lineage (NCBI taxonomy): Eukaryota > Metazoa > Nematoda > Enoplea > Enoplida > Ironidae > Trissonchulus > Trissonchulus sp. WLG1_4. The sequence goes on from JASANF010000755.1 coordinate 39,878, forward strand.
AGATGTTTTTCAGAGGCTTTTGTAGTAAATAAAAACATCTTAAGTATAGGTGAAACTTTTCAGATGGATTTCACTGTAAATTTACAAATATAAAAAATTTCAGAGAAAATTAACAGATCTGAAAATTATCTGAATATTCTGTAAAACTGTTCAGATAACTTTCAGATAAAATTTACAGATATGATTTCTTTGTGAAAATGATTGCTGGAAGGCGGAACTTGTAAAATTCGATAAATTTTATATATTTGAAAATTTTAACAGAGTGTTCGGATAATATTCGGATCAAGTGCAGTTGGGGGGGGAAAATAGTGGACCTATTTTTTTGACTAGAGCACCTTGAGGGAAGCATTTTTTGTAATAGAACACCTATCCACAAATTTGGATTTTCTGAGCTATGACCCCTTGAAAATTGCATTACAGTGTTTTTGGAAATGAACGTAGGCCAAAGTTCGAAGCCAAAAATGGCTACTGGCTGGAATTCACAACCTAACACTAACACTAACTTTTCCCTTAAAAGTTAGTGAAACACTTAAATTTGGGCTTGAAACACTAACATTTTAAGTGTTTTGAGCCCAAATTTAAGTGTTTCACTAGCTTTTAAGGAAAAAGTTAGTGTTAGTGTTAGGTTGTGAATTCCAGCCATTATCTTTGTTTTTGGATAGTTTTGAGTGCGTTATGATGTTTTAAGGCATCGTCTAGGCTTAGTTGGCAGGATTCTCTAGGCTAAGCTGGCAGGATTTTTTCTGAAAATTTCGATTTTTTATTGCCTAAGCCTGAGCCTAAGCCTAAGCCTGAACCTAAGCCTAAGCCTAAGCCCCATACTAAGCCTAAGCCTAAGCCTCATACTAAGCCTAAGCCCTAAGCCTAAGCCTAAGCCCAAGCCTAAATTAAGGCCACGTTTGAATTGGGTCAAAAATTGGACGTTTCTGGCGAATTTGGCCAATTTTTCGGCAGGAACCCGGTCAAAAAGCCTTTGTTTTGATTCTAAAAAATTGCAAACAATAATCTGACACCATTTAGACACGATTAGAACGGAAAATACAAGGGCTTCGGAAAAAATTTGCGAAAACGTCCCTCACTGAGGGTTCAGATTTCGGGGGGTCGTATCTCAAAAAATCCAAAAAATGAAATAGGGGTTCTTGAAGCAAAAATGCTTCCCCCAAGGTGCTCTACTCAAAAAAATAGGTCCACTGTTCCCCCCCCCCCCAACTGCATTTAACCCGAAATATGTATAAAAAAAGCTCCTAATAACCTCCGAATCACTCTCCGAAGCACAGGAAGAAAGGGGGACTCTTAAAATGGTCTAAAACCAATCTAAAAACACTCTAAAAATTTTAAGAGTGAATTAAGAGAGCAAGTTAAGACCATTTTAAGAGTGAATTTAGAGTGTTTTTAGATTATTTAAGACTAATTTCAGATTATTTTAGACTGTTTTAAGATAATCTTAAATCAGTCTAAAATGCAGTTTGGAACTACGCTGCATAGTTTTAGATTGTTTTTAGATTAAATTAAGAGTGAATTAAGACTAGTTTTAGACCAATTTAAGAGTGATTTAAGAGTAAATTAAGATAATCTAAAACTGGTCTTAAATCCAGTCCAGCTTAGCAGCTTACTATTTTAGACTATTTTAAGAGTGAATTAAGAGTAGTTTTAGACCAATTTAAGAGTGATTTAAGAGTAATTTAAGATAATCTAAAACTGGTCTTAAATTACGTCCAGCTTAGCTGCTTACTATTTTAGACTATTTTAAGAGTGAATTAAGAGTAGTTTTAGACCATTTTAA